>VKOC01033998.1:0-12738 GCA_009364415.1 Spea multiplicata | reverse complement strand
TTAATATTCAGATTTGGGGGTCGTCTTTTAATCAGGGTCATCTTATAATTGAGCAAATACAGCCCACCCTGTAGCACCCTGGAGCTCAGATACACCGCCTGTTGCTTCCAAGATGTGGACAAATTGCAGTGGGCTGTTCTAAGTCAGAGAGAGAGGCTGTTTCCTCCACCCTGCATTTATCTGAACGCAGATTTAAACCTGGGGCGCCTGTATTAATTGGACCAGCATATATAGGCCTAATATGAATAAATAAAATAATAAAAATAGACCTAATCGGAAAACATCTCATCCTGTGCTGATATTATTTATCATGACATCATAAAATCACATCTGGTTTTCTTTTAATCTAATGGAAATTACTTGGAATTCTAAATAAACCATCTTCATCTATCTTTAGCTTTCAGCTACTATATCCTTTATAAGATTATATAGTTGGTTATCCTTTTCATTTTAAGTGGAATAAACCATCACAAAAGGAAAAATATTGATATTAAATTGCAAAGGTATCTTGAAGGGGAAAAAACGTACACTTTGTTTTCCACTTGCCTGTATTTTACCTTAGTGACCTAATTGCATTTTGTATTACACTGGAGGATAATACAGGAATCAGGAGTTTTACTGTCACCTAGTGTCATGTTAGTGTAATAAATTGCAACCAAGTGTTAATGCATATAACAAAAAAGGAGCAATAAAATATACCAGTTGTGCTCATTTGTGTTGATATTAAAAATGAAACTTTGTAGAAATTACCCAGATTGTAAGGGTGAATATTCATATGTTATGTGACAAAGACCTTATGTTTAGGAATTGTTATGTTATACTACCAAATATCTCAATTTTTAAAAACTAATCCACTGTCCTAACAATTCTAGGCTAGTTGGGGAGATGATTTGATCTCCATGGACTGGCCCACTGAGCTGTAAAATCAATTAATGTCTCATCACAATTTCCACATGACAACCTTGCATCATATTAAAGCTGTACACTGGGATATGACATCATAAGGTATGTCTCTGTGATATAGCCCCACCCACATCCACCTGTAGCTATGGTCCTAAAGGGTTCCTGGCTTGGATACCTGGAATGTTGAGAGGTATGTTATATTATTCTGCACTGTTGGTGTCCAAGCATTGGATTATAGAGTAAAAGACTTGTGCACAGCGAGAAATTTCCAGAAGCACGATATGAGACTGAAGTTTTGATCAATCGATCCCCTAGAGCAGTGATGGCGAACGCATGGCACGCCGAGCCGTCTCTGTGGGCACGCCGTGACTACACTGAAGTCACGGCGTGCCCACAGAGACGGCTCCTGCGCAGGGCCGGCCTTTGGGGTGTGCGCCCTGTGCGTGTGTGTAGTGTAGTGTTAAAAACTATAAAAAAAAATAAAAAAAAAATTAAAGACAAAATAATTAGAGGAAGTTCTCTACAGTGCTACTGCTGAAAAAGTAAAACTATGCACAACTGCACTGTGCTGGTGTGTGCAATCTGCCAAAGTGCTCAAGTAATTTAAATTATTAACTCAAGATTAACTACTTATATTAACTAGAAGTGTTTTATTTTTAATTTGAATTTACACGGGCCTAAGAGCCTAGTCTACTACTATGCTAAAGCTATATTTCCTTACTATTCTAAAATCTAACTCTAGGACAGACGCTCTCAAGCCCACTAAGTAAAGTGATGATTTATTAATTAATATAAAGTTATATAATATTAATAGATTAGAATTACTTATATTATGGATTATAGATAGAATATAGATTATGAATTAGAATTTACTTATTATATATAGATTATGAATAGAATTTATTATATTATTTATATAATATATATTAGAAGAATTACTTATATTATGGATTATAGATAGAAGAATATAGATTATGAATTAGAATTTAGAATTACTTTTAGATTATGAGTTAGAATTTATATTATATTATGTTATTGTTACTCACCTGCCCTCGGCCCCCATGTTGCCGCAGCAGCCGCCACACAGGAGAGGGAGACCCCCCTCCACTGCACGGCCACCTCCGCAGCAGCCTCCACGAGGAAGAGGGAGACCTCCACAGCAGCTCATTCCCACCATGCCTAAAGACACGCCTGTCAGACTTGAGGCCATTGACGGCAGACCGCTTCATCCGGCTCAGGTTACTCTCCGTAGGCATGCTTCACAACGAGAGACTTCAGTTCCTAGTTTTCTGCTCTCCCTCTACTCCAGTCGTTTTGGGTTTCCCGTGGTTGAAGAACACAATCCTACCATCGATTGGACGACAGGAGAGATCACTTCTTGGAGTCGAACCTGTGGGGAACACTGCATCGAACCCATTAGACTGGCCATGGTGTCTACTACGCCAGAGATTGTCACGACAGCCCTTCCCAGTCAATACCGAGACTTTGCGGATGTGTTTGACAAGAAGGAGGCTGAGAAGTTGCCCCCGCACAGACCTTATGATTGTCCCATTGATCTCCTTCCAGGTACCATGCCACCCAGAGGCCGAGTCTACCCCTCGTCTGTTCCTGAGACTAAGGCCATTGAGACATACATCGAGGAGAATCTGAAGCGGGGTTTCATCCGTCGGTCAACCTCCCCGGCTGGCGCGGGGGTTTTTTTTGTCAAAAAGAAGAACGGGGAGCTGAGGCCATGTATCGACTATAGGGGCCTGAATAGGATTACGAGACGCAATTCGTATCCTATTCCCCTCATCTCCGAACTCTTCGATAGGTTACGTGGGGCCCAGATCTTTACCAAGTTGGATCTTCGTGGGGCCTATAACTTGGTTCGTATCCGCGCCGGCCATGAATGGAGAACAGCATTCAACACACGTTCCGGACACTACGAGTACCTAGTCATGCCGTTCGGTCTGTGCAATGCTCCGGCAGTGTTTCAGGAGTTTATCAACGACTGTCTTCGGGACTTCCTTCAACAATTTGTCGTTGTTTACCTGGACGACATCCTCATTTACTCTGCGGACTTACCCACCCATCGCGAACAGGTTCGTCAAGTATTGAGTCGTCTGCGACATCACGGCCTGTTTGCCAAATTGTCAAGACAAGTGTGTCTTTGAGACCCGCAAAGTGACTTTCCTGGGATACGTTATCACTCCTGAAGGGTTCGATATGGACCCATCTAAGGTACTGGCGATTAAGGACTGGCCATGGCCTATAGGCCTCAAGGCACTTCAGCGTTTCCTTGGTTTCGCCAACTACTACAGACGCTACATCCGTAATTACTCAAGGATAGTTGCACCTCTCACAGACTTTACCAAGAAAGGGGCCAATGTCTCCGAGGCCATCTCTGCGTTTGCTCTTCTCAAAGAGAAGTTCATGACAGCCCCAGTGTTACGGCATCCCAATCCTCTTCTGCTGTTTGTTCTGGAGGTGGATGCTTCTGAGTCAGGAGCTGGAGCTATACTCTCCCAACGGGCTTCCTACAGCGGACCACTGCATCCGTGTGGCCATGTGGCTACAAGGAACTGTTGGCGGTTATCCTGGCCTTGGAGGAGTGGCGTCACCTGCTGGAGGGGGCTTCTGTACCTATGTTGATCCTGACGGATCATAAGAATCTCCAATATATGGAGTCAGCCAAGTGTCTCAACCCTCGTCAGGCCAGGTGGGCTCTCTTCCTCTCCCGCTTTCCCTTTGTGCTGACTTACCGTCCCGGTACAAAGAACGATAAAGTGGACGCGCTATCCCGCATGTATACACGACCAGACAAGGAGAATAGAGCACCTGAACCCATTGTCCCCTCTACCAAGGTCGTTGCCGTCATTCGGTTGCAGGGTTATGCTCCCCTGTTGGATCGCATCACCCGCTCTCAAGGTCAAGCTCCCGATTCCTTGCCTCCAGGGAGATTGTATGTTCCTCCCAGTTTGCGGCTCCCTCTCCTACGCATGCTTCATGGTGCCAGAACCTCGGGACATGCGGGAGTGGCTCGCACCAAGGACTTACTTTCTTGGACCTTTTGGTGGCCTCACTGGGGCAGGGACGTTACAGCTTTCGTCCAGTCCTGTACTAGGTGCGCAGCCAACAAGTCCTCTCGTACTCGTCCTGCTGGTCTCCTTTGACCTCTTCCTTGTCCCTCAGTTCCCTGGACTCATGTGGCCATGGACTTTATTGTTGAGTTGCCTCCGTCCAGGGGACATTCTGTTCCTCGTGGTGGTGGACCGTTTCTTGAAGATGGCACACTTCATTCCACTACGGAAGTTACCCAGCGCCTCCACCTTGACTGATATCTTCATCCGAGAGATTGTTCGGCTCCACGGAGTGCCGTCTGAAATCGTGTCGGACAGAGGCACCCAATTCGTAGCAAGGTTCTGGCGCGAATTTACTAAGTCCTTGGCATCACCTTGGCATTCTCCTCGGCTTATCACCCTCAGACGAACGGTCTAGTGGAGAGAGCGAATCAACATCTGGAGCAGTGCCTGCGTCTCTTCATCAATGACCATCAGGATAATTGGGTCACGCTAGACGCCCTTCTCGCCCTGGTGGTCGCCCTGAGGGCGCCCTTTTGAGAGGGGGTACTGTTACTCACCTGCCCTCGGCCCCCATGTTGCCGCAGCAGCCGCCACGCAGGAGAGGGAGACCCCCCTCCAACGCACGGCCACCTTCGCAGCAGCCACCACGAAGGAGAGGGAGACCCCCCTCCACCGCACGGCCACCTCCGCAGCAGCCGACACGAGGGAGAGGGAGACCCCCCTCCACCGCACAGCCACCTCCACTGCCTTCCTCTGAAGTGCCGCGCAGGAGAGGCAGACCTCCTGGTACACGGCGTCCTGCTGCTGCGCGGGCGCGCCCTCTAGTGGCGAACTCGCATACTGCGGGAATTTATGACGGGAGATTGCGCCATCCACAAGATGGCCGCGAGTCACAGACACCGGAAGTGATGTCATGAGGGACTGATGGGAAATTCTGACTTCCTCCACGGTTCTCCATTTAAACCCCTCAGACCAGTTTCACCTTGCCTTCTGATGGTCGTCTATGCCTTGTGCTAGCACACAGATAGCATTTACCTTCTTGATTTCTATGTTTGACCTTGGCTTGCCTGACTACATTGTTATCTTGTATCCTGACCTCGGCTTGTTTATCGTTTATCCTGATCTCCTTAATCCTGACCTCGGCTACGTATACCGGCTATCCTGTTCTCCGGAATCCTGACCTCGGCTTGGTTGAACTGTTCTGTCTTGGAGTCCTACCTGACCACGGTGTCTCCAAACTACTTGTACGTGACAGTTATATAATATATTATAGATTAAGATTAATGATTAGAATTATTTTAGTACTACAGCTAGTACCTTGAAGCTTTGCTTAGTACAGTTGTTGTCGTCACACAGTCAATCTTTCTTGAATTAGGAAATAAAATGTAATAGCAAAACAGTTAGCTTCACTGCTTGAACAAAAACACACAGCACTTATGCGGCTGCACTTACTAGCCCAACAAGTTCACTTCACTAATGGACTGAGGTGAGCAAAACAAATGAAATAAAATTAAATATTATTAATTAAGAAAAATTGACTTGGTCTCTTGCTGTTGCTAAAACAAAGCACAAACTAAAGAGCTGCAGCACAAGTACTAATAAAATTAGCTGAACTATAAGCTAGTAGTAATTAATTTTATTTATAGCTAATTAATTATTAAGCTAGCTAAACTGAATTATATAATATTACTGATTTTAGATTAGACACTAGTAGATGTCTTGAATGTCTACAGTACACTCTACACTAACACTAGTATACTATAGTATATATATATATATGACTGACAAATATATGTAATATTATAATGTATTAAATTATTATATATTCTATTAAATTATTATTTATAAATTATATTATTTAATTTATCTAAGTGAAGACAGGGCAAGCAGTAGGCACTAGTGCCAGCCCAGGGCAAGGGCACCCCAGTGCCAGTGAGGCACTGGGTGCGCTGTCGACTCAACAGCACTACACAGTTGATGACAGACAGAAGCACTGAAAAAAAAATTAAATTAAAAGATGACTAAATTAAGAAAATTATTAATTCAGTAGAACTGAAGTGAGGAAAAGCACATTGTGAGAAATGGCAGGCTGAGGCTTACTAGTCTCACACAGAACAGAACTATCTCTCTCTGTAACGCTCGGATGCAGCACAGCAGTGTTGCCAAAGCAGTCACAGCGAAAAATGAATGGTCCTCTCAGGCAAGCTCTGGTCTTATAATGGCGGTTTCAGAATTCAAAAAACAGCAGCACAGGCATTGGATGAGACCCTTAGCGTGATGTCACAAGAGCGAGCTGATTGGACAGACGATTCTTCGTGGTTGTGCGTCTTCGCCTACGTTTTGCCGCCACTATATTCTGTTCTACGTTCCTTTGGAACGAACAAAAAAACTGACTCTTCGTGCTCGTTTTCATGTTCACCCGAAGACAAATGCACAAGTCTACTCACAATTCTGTTACTGGGAGGCAGGGATATAAAGCCTGTTCATTAGGTCAGGTGTTAGTGGTCTAGGCTTCAGGTGAGGGAGGCAGGGTAATAGCATAACCAAACACAGCTGAAATACACAGCACATTCATTATATACATAGTCAGACATGCATACATGGTACAGGATGCAACAAACGACACGGAACAAGGCAAGGAACACGGGATGGAGTGAGGAGCTAAGATACTCAGATGTATAAGGGAAAGAAGGCAAAGGTACATAAAATACAGACACAGCAAGCTGTGGAGAGGCGTTCAACTCCAGGCAGACCACTTAAAGGGGTGGCCACGCATGGCAGTTTGCAGGGCTGGGGCTGAAACCTGACAGGGATGCAATAGTATTAGTCTCCACTGAGTTTTGGATGCATTGTTAAAACCTTGTGAACTTTAAGGTTGCATTCCGAATCATTGTCTATACATATGTCTTCAAAGTCTATGTCTACAGACTCTAAACTTCTAGATTCAATGAACCAATTTGCATCCATTTATTATGCAAGTTAGAGGGTTTAAGGAAAATCCTTTTCTTTTTTTAAACCACCAAATTTAATTCTAGGTTCTCCCAATCTCGTTTGCAAGGATTCTAAAACAGTTTCCAGTGTATCATTTCTATTTATTTCCTCTAACGTCTCCTGCCAACATGTAGCTGTGTACAATGAACTGTGTGCCAGAGATTTTGCATCTTTCAGTTGTGAAAGAGTTTTCTAATTTGTCTTTAATCTCTCTTAAACCCTTAACAACCAATGACGGGTGTCACGGTCAGGACTACTTGCCAAGCCGTGACTGTGTGGAGGGCATGGGCATGAAGGGGTTAATAGCACCAGGCCTCTGGATTTACTAACTTGACCCCTTAACAAGGCACAAGCTATACCAAATTAACCCCCAAATCCTGCCTGTATCCCCCCAGGTAGTCTGCCACCACTCACGATTTTGATACCGGATTCGTGAGAAATCCGAATTAGAACCTTTATCTCTATATATATATCAACCCACCCCAGGCAACCAACATATATATATATCCTGTAGAACGTAATAACAATACGGTAACGTGTTATCCTCTCTTAGGGTTTGTGGATATCGATACTAGAGCCCAAAGACAGATTTAGGTTATGAATATTTTAATAACAAAAATACAAAGATTACACAGTGCCAGAATTACAAAAAACAAGACATACAAAATAAAAATAAAACGGCAAACAGTTCTTAAAAAACAAAGGGACTTAAACACAGGACCCTCACTCACGAGTTTCTCCAATAAGTAGGCCTGTGGGAACTCCTTAAGTCCAGATGGTTCTTATGATGTTGTTCTGATCAGAGTATATCATGGAGTTCTGCTTTGAGGTCGCTGCATTGTCCCTAAATCAGACTTTTGCAAGCAAACGCCCCTCTGACCACATGACCGATTATATGACACCATCCCCAAGAATTGGGTCCCATCTTTGATGTGCCAATAAGTTATGGTGGGGTAAAGGTGATGGAAACCCCTCCACTTAAGATAGGAATGGAATTCCTATAACTCAGGGTCCTTATCTGTTAGGCCATGAATCAGCACAGGGGTCCCTTGGGAAGATGACACCTCTAGCCAGAACAGATACAGAGGGCATGTACAAAGAAACACATTTAAATCAACCTCATATTAACTCATTGAATGCTAAAACAAAGGAACTACCACCTCTGCTGGGTTACCCTTCCATGCATCCACTACATTATGAGTTAATCATGACAACGGGCCAGACGCATCACCCAAAAAAGATCAGTAAATGACCAATGATGTTCCTGGCATATCATGGCATTAAACAAGCTTAGATAGCTATTTACAACAGTGTTGCTGTAATGGCTCAATTTCGAGGTATTCAGCAACTCCAAGATCGGCATCATTAAAAGAGATTTTTTTTATTTGAAAGTTTTTATTCAGATCCAAGCAGTCAGATACAGTACATCAGAAGTCAATGTAACAAATGATAGCTTAATCAATAAAATGTCACAAGACACAGTATACCGAGCAAAACAGATGGTAAAACAAATTACTGTCATATAAAGAAAATTCTGGTACCATACTGAACATGAGTTATGACAGAAGGGAGAACAGGATGGGAGATTTTTAGTATAACTTAGCAGCTATATGATTATTAAGGCTGGTAGAGATTTAAGCATACATCTACAGTTGCATCAGAACTGTAATACAAACAGGAAGAAGAAAATACAATCAACCTTAAAACAGATTGTGGCATACATCAAGATTATGTATTGACGAATAGGTCAGAGAGGACGGAGACCAAAATATTTTTCCACGAGAAGATAGTCCAGGAGTTCCAAGGGTACGGAGAAAGATTTATAGAAGTCAGCGTTTCCGAGAGAGCAAAAGGAGATACTGTATCTATTCTAGTACACTCAGATAAGCAGTTATAAGTGACAGGTCCCCTTATGCGGAGAGACGGTGTCAGGGTCGGCTCTGACCCCGATGGAGCGACTCACCCGAGTACCCGCCGACCACGGGTACTAGCTCCCTCGCTGCTGCCGTCGCTGCTTCTGCTCTCCTGCCGCTCTCATGGCTGTATCTAAGTGCACACACGCGCGCCCCCACCTCTCTTTATTCATCCCTGAGTAGGGAAGGCGGGGAACGCACGTTAACGAAGCCATGTACAGGGGGCGGGTTACAGTGCTCGGTTATTATGGAGTAAGACGGTTTGTCTCTTACCCTGAGCAAAATGGGTACGGGCTCTACAGTCTTTGTACAAGTGGCAATGTTTGCCACAATATATGCACAGGTTCATAGATCTGCGACGATCCTTCTCAGCGGATGAGAGCGGTCCTCAAACAAGGCCTCTTTGCATGGGTTCTTCAGTAGCTGGGGGAGAAGGACCCCTGGGGTGAGGGCGTACTGGTGCCCATCTGGAGCTAGTGGCCTGACGTTCTGAACGCCTCTCCCTCAAGGTGGCAAGGCGAACAAAGTCCTCCAAAGATGACGGTATAGCAGTACGAGCAAGCTCGTCCTTGATGGCATCTGAAAGACCCCAACGGAACTGGTCTTGTAGTGCAGGTTCGTTCGTTTGTCTCCAGGGCCAGGCGTCTGAACTCGGAGATGTATTCCTCCACGGGTCGGCGGCACAGTATCTTTTCCGGTCCCCCGTGAATCGTTCAGGTAGGGGTACCTGGGGTTCGAGAGCAGTGGCGTCTTCGACAACTGGAGGCGCTACAGTAGGTGGAGAGCTATAGTGCGTGTTTCTTGTTTATTGTTCCTGTTGCTGACCCTTGGCTACCATTAACCGACTACGCTGCTCTCTCCACTCCTGACCCTTGACTATGTTTACTGTCTACACTTTTCTCCGTTCCTGACTTTTGGCTCCTAGTCCTGCCTGGTTGTCCCAGTCCTGCATACCAGGTCTCCTCACCTGATCCCGACATAATAACCGAGCCCGCTATGGAACCCGCAGGACTGTCCGGGACAATTGCTGCCCTCACACAGCAATTGGCTAACTTCCAACAGACGCTTCAGGAGATCCAAGCTGACCAGCACCACCTAAATGAAAAAGGGTCAAGGTAAAGGGGCCTAATGTGGGTAAAAACGTTTGATAGTAGGAGGCAGTAAAACCGTCGGGCCCTGGAGCGGAACCGCTCTGTCAACTTCACAAAGTTCTATAGGGGCATTGATATGTTCTGCAATGTCGGATGGATGGATGGGAGGATTTCATAGGTTGTAAAGGTGAGTGTAAAAACTTCTACTATTTGAAATGGGTTAGAAATCTTACGTCCATTGAGGTCACATATATACGGCGGTCTGGTTATAGCCATAATGTGATGTAATTTTCGGGCTAGAAGGGTATCTGCCTTATTGCCTTTGGCTTATAACCGCTGTTTCAGTAGCATGAAAGAGGTGCGTTGAGAGTTGAGGTCAGCTAGGTTAAGTCGAATTTGTTTAATCTCAGCGATAAGAGAGTCTGTGTGACGCAGTTTATTACAAGTCATATAGTTTGAGGAGCAAGGCCTCGCGGGAAAGATTAGCTTGTTTCCTTACGTGCGTAGCCAAGCTAATTAGTCTACCTCGGATAACCCCTTTATGAGCGTTCAAAAGAGTTTCAATGGGCACATCTGGAGACTGATTGTCTTGAAAGTATTGTGTGAGATGAGAGTGAATTTGTGAGTGTCGGAGTGTAAGAGTGTGTCATTAAGTCTCCAGGAACCCTTGCCTGCTATATGGTAATCCAGTTTAATAGTGAGTATTTGGGAATATGATTTATGTGGGGCAGAAAAAAAAAGTAAAGACTCTGTCGGAAGGGTGTAGAATGCGCCACGAACCAAAGAGGTGATGTGAGTGAAGCAATGTCGTCAAGTCAAGACCCAGTTGCATAGTGTGTCTAGAGTGGGGAGATTTGTGGGCCTTCAGATTGTCTAGAGGCGGATACAGAGTAGCATTGAGGTCGCCGCATAAAATGAGCTGGTCCTTTTTTACAATGGTTGTCACGGACTGGGTCCAAACAGATGACTGAAAGGACCCAGCGCGCCCGAAGATTGTATGCAGGAGTCACAGTGCAGTAGTGAAGTAGACAGGGCCTGGTTGCAAGGCGACCACACTCACCAGGTGAAGCCAAACACCAGCGCCCTGATAAAGCAGCAGATGAAGTCCAGAATGAAATGAAGGTATATCCTGCAGGCATCCTGGAGCAGGCATGAAGCATATCACTTGAATCATGTGCAGGATGCTGCAGGCTGGGAGTATGGATGCTAAGCAAAGGGTATAGCAGAAACATAACAAGCAAGTGACAGGGAGACCAGGCACGAAACATAACCAGACAAGACATACATGTTACATGGCACTACAGTGAACCAGACAAGAAATAAACATTAATAGACAAGATATACATGATACAGGGCACAACAAAGGACAGGGAACAAGGCAATGAACACAGGGGAAGGAGTGAGGAGCCGGAATCCTCGGACGCTTCTCCTTTAAGCAAGGATAGGCATATTGACTAGGACATGGGGAGAGGAGAGAGGAACCAGAATCCTCAGATGATACAAGGAAGAAGGGCAAAGGTACATAAGAGACAGACAAACATGAATACAGGAACTAGCCTAGAACTACGTGATAACAATTGGAGATTCCGTCACATGATATGGCCATAGTATGCTTAGCCCACCACTACGCCAAAGTACTCCAATGACGGTGGGTCCTAACGCTAATCTCTGCAGACAGTGGTACGAAACAAACCAAACATGTAATCCACACACATAGCACTGAGACATACCTTAGACTGAAGACTGAGACAAACAGAACACACGTGAGGGGCACACCTTATAAAGGAAACAGAGCTGAAGCAGAAGCACGGAATGGAAGATCAGAACAGAACAAAAGGAAATCCAGGAATGGATCGAAGCAAAACAGGGAAACTAAAGCAAGAATGAGATATGCAGCTCCGCAGCCTGGGAGCAAGTGGCCAGAGTTAGGGGCGTAAAAAACAGCCAGGGGTTAATAACACATGTAAGAATAAGGTATCTACCCGGGGGTCCGAGAGCTTATGAAGGAGCATAAATGAAAAGTGCTTGGAGATGAGTACGAGACTCTAGCTGTCATGGAAGAAGCCATTGAATGAAATTGTATGGAAAAAAATTTGGAGTCATTAAGAAGTTTATGAGAATTTTTCAAGTGTGTTTCCTGTATGCAATTAATGTCAGCTTTTGAGGATTTGGCTTCCTCCCACAAAAAGAGTAAGTTTGTGAGGAGAGTAAAGGCCTTTAGCGTTCAGGGATAATACATCAAGCTCGGCCATGAGATCGACTAAATAAAAGAAGTCGCAAAAGGAACTGATGGGCAGTAAGCTCAGGACCCATGGGAGATAGTAGCCGCGCCTGACCAGTACGCATAGTATGCCAGATATATGAAGAATAAAATAATAAGGAACAGTGTATAAAACAGAACAACTTAGTGAACCAAGAACATATAGGTCTACTAATGTGTATGTGTGATACCTACCGTGTCCGCCGCGGTCCCTCGCCGGTCTGCCGCCGATGGGCGTCTACTAGCGGCAGTGATGGTCATCGAAGGACTTCTAAGTTTTTCAGTCTCCTGAGTATGCAGGTTCCTGGGTTGCCTTGTTAACGAAGTTCTTCCATCAGTGAGCGGGCCTTCCTTCTGTTGATGTTCCTGTTCGCGTCCAGAGGCCGCTCATTTGGAGGGGGATAGTGTCACGTCCTACCCAGGCTGCGGACATCTTCTCAGAGTACTGTGCGCGTGGCACGCGCACAGCCCGAGGGTCGCGTCGGCGTGGCACGCTCACGGCAGATGCATGATGA
>VKOC01033992.1:0-10346 GCA_009364415.1 Spea multiplicata | reverse complement strand
AATGTTGATTATATAAATGACTTAATCACATTAAATTGATGATAATAATAATAATAATAAATCACATTAATTTGGATAATATGAATTATTAAAAATAATTATTTTATCTTTATAATTAAATAGCCTTGATCTGTCCTCCTGGAGCACGGCCGTATGATTGTGCAGGCTGCTGGTCGTTCTGTCCCATTAAAGATGCCGTCTGTCCTGCTGTATGCCAGAAAGGCTGCGCGTGCACACAGAAAGGATACGTTATCCATGAAAATGCTTGCATTCCGGCCAACGAGTGCCCTATTATTCCAAAACCAGGTAAATCATATAGCGGAACATTCCAACACACCAGACATGCCAACAAACATATTCAAGACAAAACATGAAGCAAGGTAATGGACACTCAATTCCTTCTTTGTTATTCTCAGGCAGTGTTAATCTCAGATATCTTCATTAATTTCTAGATGTCCAATTTATCATGGATTGTTTTACATCTTACAGGAAAGACATGTCCCTTCCACACACAATGGGTGCACTGTTCCAGTTGCCATGATTATTGTCCTGTTGTCGGACGTCAGTGCGACCAAGTCTGTAGAATAGGCTGTGTCTGCAAGAAGAAAGCACATGTCCTGTATAAGGGGCAATGTATACCAAGCAGCATGTGCCCTCAAAGTTTTGAAGATGGTGAGACAAGTTTTCCGAGCTACATGCCGTGAGGCAGCTTTATGGCTCGTAGCCTGACACTGAGCACAAATTCAATGGCGATAATAGCCCAAGCTAGTCATTAGTATAAATGTAAATACTGAAAAATGTGTTAAAGTATGATCCAGACGTAAGTGTTTAGAGAATGGGTATACTAAAAAAGAGGCTACAAGAATAAGTCAAGGTAACTTGACAAGTGGAGCTCCACATAAGCCACCCTCAGCGTGTTAAAGTCCACAAAGTCCACAAAAATAAGGATTGGCTCTAACAGAAAACCCCTAAGTGAAGATATTGGAAAGAAAAACACACTAACCCACATGCTGTGTAATGTCTTCCTCTCCACAGTACCGGCTTGTCCTCAGCATGCCATATGGAGCCCTTGTCCTAGATGTAAATCATACTGTTTCCCCAAAAATGATTGCAAGACTGTTTGCAGAGGAGGCTGTGTCTGCAGGAAGAAAGGCTACGTGTTCTATGAAGGCAACTGTATCCGTCCCAATGAGTGTCCTCAGGTCTAAGCGATGCATGCATGAGTTCTCAAGTCTCGGACCATGATTTCCAAATGAGATAACATGACTTAACATTTCTGTATAATAAAAGAGTGAAAATACAGCCATGACACCTCCATTGGTTTGTGCCTAGACGGAAATGTAACAAGCGTGCGTTCCTTTTTTTCTTATTTGTGATCTTTCATTGAAAAAAATGTGATATGGAAAAAATGAGCCAACCTCGTAAGTCAGTGGAGCCGAGCTCACTAATCACTATGTGATCAGTGAAATAAAATAGAAAAGATATTAAAAAAATGAAAATATAAAAATAGTTACAAAAAAAACAAATGTGAGAAAATTTTAAAATAAAATAGACCCCAGTGAGATCACAATCCCATCATAAGGGCAATCATCCAGTTCAAATTTGAAATACCCTAGGGTGTCTAGTTTTTAAAAATATATGGTTCAACGAGGTAAATTTAATTGGCTGGGTTCAAAGATGTCACAAATAGGGCACAGGCGCAAACTGACCAGATGTCAAAATATTAAAAAAAAAAAATGTACACCTCCAAAATGTGACCTTTTAGCCCCCAAACAAACCCATGCATGGCGGTATACCAGACATATACCATGTAAAGGCAGTAACTTAAGGAGTGATAGCATAAATATTAAACATAATGATAATGAAATCCAAATAAGATATGGTAATCAAATGATTTTTTTTTAAAAAATCAGTCATCTGAAAAAAGGCGAAACAGGCAGAGTGTGAGCAAAAAAAAAAACTTCCTCTGATGGCACAGTCGAAGAGACCATTTCCTGAATTCAGTTGAAAGCAAACATTTTTATCACGACAATAGGGGCGGTTGCACAGCTATTTGGGGTAAGTTTCTAAACTGTATTCTGTGTTCTACTATTTTGGGGGGGAAGTTGAGAGCTTGTCTGTCTCTTTATTATCAATCAGGTATTTTTTAATGATCTCTCTATATTTATAATACTCTGATAATGTGATTTCCTTTTTTATACATATGTCACTGAACAGCATACCTGGCAACTGCCCCTGATATGTCCTAGTGTTTTTTGCCCTGATCTCAGGGTGAAGTGGCAGATTCTCTGGGTCACACAGTCAGCAGCTGATTCTTTCCTACACTTCTGTGCACCGATTGGTGCCTTTGCTGCCAGTATGATATCCCTGCTTGAATGCAGGTGTCTAAATTAAGAATATCTTTAAAAAGGTCAAGGTCAAGGTTTTTATGACGGCCAGTACCAGGAGTCACTTAGGTAACACAGTTGGCGAGCCGCCGCCTAGACTCTTCGTGATGGGCTATTACAGGGTTAATATTTCAAGCGTCTCAGGGTCAGCTCATTTAGGAAGTTCCCATTCATGTTTGTGAGTGGAAAATCGAATTTCCACTTTTTAAAAGCTCATGTGAGTCAAAAGCAGATTGATTCTAACTGAGCTCGAAGTGGTGTTTTGGAAAGGTTTTCTCCTGTAATGTCAACATAACTAGGTGGTTGTAGACAAAGCCATATTTTTACACATCGATTATCTCCTCTTTTATTGTGTAACTACCCTTTTTTTTAACATATTATGATACTTCTAGACAAAATGTTGTTCCAGAACGTTGGTCATGGTGGATTCTGCCAGGTTGTCCATTGGCTCCTTCCATCTCTTCAAACATTTTCTCGGTGCTTTTTGGTGTCTTATCGAGTTCATCTTATAATCTTCTGCCTTTTTTTTATAGTTTAGATTAATAAAACATTAATCTTTCATTGTAAAAAAAACTTAGAGATTCCACCATTTATCCTCAAATGTATAGTCTTATTTTTTTAGGGTCATCAGGCACATATTTTGGCCTAGGCCTAGAGGCCACCATTGTTGTTAGTCATGTGATATTTTGAGTGACTTTTCCTGCTCAAACACCACACTGAGCTGATGCTTTATGGAAATGGTTTCATAATTAGAGTTTCATAATCAGAGAGTCCAGCTGGGTGATTAAGACTGAGCCATTGTATTCCTTCCCCCAGGAAGTATGATAAGGAGTCAGGGTGTTTGTCTAGTAGATTGGAGGCCCCGTATGTTGGTGCCCCGTACGATCGCTTCCAGGAGCGGTCGTATTCACCATAATGAATATGGTGAATGATGGTGGCCCTTGGGGTTTAAAAAAAAGCTTCTAAGCTCAGCCAGTCTCTATATAAAAACATTCGGTAACGCAAGAAAAAAAATATGCAGGGGCCCCGTTTGATTGGTCCAAGGAGCATTTCAGACTGCCACCTGATAGAGACATGCTGCCTCTAACAAGATGGCGGCGCCCATTCATGATAAAAGAATTCCCAGAGGGTCTTATATGTTAAAAAAGGGTAGTTATGGGTTCAGTAAATGAAAAAAAGTAGTTATGGTAGTTATGGGTTCAGTAAATGAGTAAATGAGAAAAAAGAAAATTACAGATAAACATGAGCTCCGCAGAAATGTTACAAAGGGTACAAAAAATAAATAACAGCACTGTCCTAAAAAGGTTAAAAAAACAATATTTTTGAGAACCAGTTGATTTTGATACCAGTTACTGTAGTTTCCGCACAGGAAATTTAGCATGATTTATGCGTAAAAAAAAAACCCACCAAAACCAAACCGTGGGCTTTACAAAACACATTTCAAATAAGATGTAGGTCAACGACAGGCAGAGTACGTGGTAGATTCCGGTCACTCAAATGTAAAAAAATGAGTATCTTTTCTCATAACAACGTATCTAGTCTGCCCATTTTTTTCCTAATCTCCTATCAGTCTTTGGTCGGGTCCTATATGTCTACCCCATGCCTGTTTTAATTCCCTCACTGTATGAGGCCCCCACCACTGTTGCTGGAAGGCTGTTTCATTTATCTACTACTCTCTGAGTAAAGTAGAACTCCCTTATGTTACATCTAAACCTCGGACCCTCAAGTTTTAGACCACGACCTCTTGTTCTAACATTGTTCCTCCTTTCAAACAAGCCCCCCGTACTTTGTTAACTAATTAAGATCCTTCAACCCCTTACTGACGATTTCTGTCCTGCAAGCCACTCACCGTTTTTGTATCTCTCCTCTGAACTCAACCTTCTGGGGTCTCCAGAACTGTACGCACTACTCCAGGTGAGACCTGATCTGGAATGCGGCTGAACCCCCTCGTGTTTGTGAATACTTAGAAGATTGCATTTATTTATTTAATTATTTTTTTATAGGAGAAAAATATTATAACATTTGTACTATTTGGGAATTCCAACCATCTAACCAGCACTTCCTTTTTTTTATCAGATATTGTATTTTAAAGTATTCCCCTAAAAATTTTCAGAAGGAAAACATTTATTGAGAAACCAAATTTCCAAGATGGGCATTTCCATATTAGAGCATCTTCTTCCTTTTTGAAGTTGGTAATAAATAACCACAAATTATTATTATTATTATTATTTTACAAAAAAAGCCTTTACTTGATTCCATCGCTGTTGTATGTATGCATATAAAATAACCCTTTTTTGCCTTTTTTGGGAAAAAACACATACTTTTTTTACACAAACCAGTAATAAATACTATTCTAAAACCATATATTATGTTAGCCTTAATATTTTCCCATGGTATGAAACTTTTTTTCATAATCATCTTCATTGCTAAAATCACATTCAGAATCCCTCTGTAATAATAATAATAAGGGTTAATTCTTCCTTGTAATAGCGACATCTAGTGGTCACTAGGAAACACAACACTGGACCACAAGCTATAAAATATTTTTCTCTGTAATAGCGGCCCCTAGTGTTCAACTAGTAAATCTAACAAAGGACCGGAAAGGGTTAATATGCAGAAACTATTTTATCCTCGTAATCCGGAATTAATTCAATTAATTGCGTTCGAGATTCTTGTTTGTTGGGTCTCCATAATTATAGTTACAATGTAAACTACCTTTCGACACAGTGCGACTTCCTTACTCCATGTTTAACGAGTCCTTGCTTTATGAGCTTGTTACTATGAATTATAGATGCACATTATGCACACAGTAAAGCCCTAACTAGGGTCAAAGGTCCCATCCCATGCTGATGTCATCATTGGCTTCTGCAAGGAGATGCCCGCGGGAGGCTTAAGCATGCCCCCCACCTTGTGTTGCCTGGTGGAGTTGCCCCTCTTTCTCCATTTAAGTTATGATTCTGGCATAAACTAACGACATGACGCGTAATTACATTTTCTTATGAGAGATACGTTGAGTAACCTTCTATACGATGTCCTCAGCTGGCACGTTCTCCAAATACACCGTCCATCAGGACCATTTCGTTTCGGGTTTGGTGGGTTCCACCGTCGACTTCCATTGCGATTTGATTTGTGACGAGGAAAAGTTCATCCGTCTAAATCCATACTGGAAGAAGAAACAATCCGACGTGTACATATATCCTTCTGAAATCTCCAAGGAGAAGGGCCGCGTAAAGGAGATCAACAAAGGTGCTCTGACCGACTTTTCCATTTCCTTTTCTAACCTGAAACTCAAAGATGCTGAGACCTACTTGTGTTATGTCTCGCTGGTGATTGAAGGAAATGCTGGATATAGAAACATACTTTCCTACGGAAATGGAACGCTGCTGTTTGTGCATGGTAAGTGAGCAAATAATAATAATAATAATAATAAATAATAATAATAATACTAATAATAATACTAATAATAATTAATAATAAATAATAATAATAATAAAATAATAATAATAATAATGCTTATTTTCAGATCAGGTCAGAAAGTGAGGCAGGAGGACAATACTTCTAATAGCTTCTCCAATATAAAGATAATGTCCCACTGCCTAAAGCCTTTTTGTTTTTAGAATTTACTTGCAATTTCACCTATAGTCGTTGACTTTGTCACCCTTTGACCTCCAACTGGGTCTTTTCTCTGATTAGGGGGGGGGTGCAGACCATTGCGGAAACATTAGTGCAGTAGACCAAATCGTCCATTGGGAGTGTTATTGTGTTTCATACGGTTGCCCCCCCCCCCGGTGAATGTTACCAGCCCTTATGTGATCTGTTGGCTTTTCTCCCTAACCTCCATTAAAATAATTCTAGGACCAATGCAAATGGAATCTAACAATTATGAAATAATGTGCAAAATTCAAGTACAAACCATAGAAAATGTGAACTTGAATTTGGAGTCGGGAAGCCAGCAGCTGGTGTTCACCAACGAAAGCTACAGCCACGTAGAAAATCCTGATGGGTCGTACTGGATCATTAGGAATTTCAGTGTCCCCTTGGAAAAATGCGTCGGAAACACAACCTTCAAATGCCTGCTCAGGCACAGCTCTGGATACGATATTACTAATGAGACCATCACGGTCCCCTGCGCAGGTAATTGCATCACTGCAAGTCTTGTGAAATATAGAATTTTACACAATTGTGCTAATGTTTCTATTTTATATACTCGGGGCAGGCGATTGAAACTGGAATAAAGGATTAAATTATTTCTTTTTTTGTTGTTTCAATTAAAATGTTATTTTAATGGAACTTGTAAGGCCAACACCATTAGAATTACGCAAATAAAGCTGATTGAAAGGCTCAATTAAATCTAAATAAGAAATTATTTATTAGTAATTTTGTAATAAATAATGGCAAAAAAATCTTAAATTATATCGTATACCTTTTTTTCATAGTATTATTTGTATTACTCTTGATTTTATGTTTTACCTTTTTTTTAATAGTATTATTTGTATGCCAGTGAGAATAACAATGTAATCTTTCCCATTTGTTTATATATTAAATATTTTTTAGGTGGTTCCACAGGATTACCTTCAAAAAGTAAGAATCAACTTCCGGATAATGAGGGTAGTATAAGAAGCATTAAGCCAAAATTAAACAAAGATAAAATATTTGAGGATTTACAATTCTAACATTGATATATTTTACCCTTCCAATATTGATAATATATCAATAGACCAATACCTCAAAATATGACGGAATGATACTTTGAAACACAATGGAAGGAAATGGTTAAATCTTTAAAAAAATCTCCCGTTTAATTGATGACTTTTCAATTCTTTGCAGGAACATCTAAAATCCGTCATCCAATCCTTCTATATTCTTCACTGCTGGGAACGACCTCCTTTATATTACTTGTAGTGCTCCTTATCTACTGGAAGAGTAGACCCAAAATGAATATGGCCAGATGTAAACTTCCATAAAACTCAGACCTTCATCGAGACAAAGAAGGAAAAGGAAATAATGACTGATAACTTTAAGAAATGTAAATAAATTGCCTGCAGTAGATACGGCGCCCACCTCATGTTCCTAAATTGGGAATTGGCCAGGTTCAAATATGTCCCAAATAGGACATAGGTGCAGGATCACCAAATGTCAAACTTCAACATTAAAAAACGTGCACCACCCAAAATGACTACCACAAAGTTTGACACAGGCTGGTGGCAGAATTAGTGCATAGAAAGAGTTAAAATACTAGTATTTGAAATACCCTGGGGTGTCTAGTTTTCAAAAATATACGGTTTGATGTGGGTTTTGAAATTAATCATTTAATTCCCCAATTATTTTAGTAGAGGTGTTCTTCATGATGTGTTATTTTTTTAATTCACTTAATTAAATATATTTTAATACATTCAAAATAGATACAAAATTAAAGTTATGTTTTAAGAGTTGAACTGGTTTACTTCTCTCTTTGTTTGTTTACTATTGGAAAAAAGAGGAGGAAGTCAAAGTTGCCCGTAGGTGATGGGCAGTCGGGCGATGAGCAGCCATCCAGAGTTAGAGCTAAGTCAAGCGCTGAGATGGATGTAGAAGGAATGATAAGTATCAGCCGCTGACATGTTGAGTATTCATGATAGACAAGCCATCCAGGAAGAGATCGTTGTACAGCAAGATGATAACGTCGGATTTTTGTGGGAAGCTGAGGGTTTGGGATCATAGATTTCAGTGTCATTAAAGTCACAGAAGTCAAAGGGCATGCACACAGACGGGTTTCCTGGATAGAGCCATTGGGTACTAGACTTGGGCATTCAGATCCTTACAAATTTTAATTTTAGCAAAATTTGCCAATTTCATTTATTTCTACGAGCATCTGAAGACAAGGAAGCAATCAAACGTAAACGAAGGCGAAAGCTCCTAATTGTTGGTCAATTTTTGTGTGATTCTCTCACGCTTTCATACACACTCTCACACACACTCTCTCTAAATGTCGCCCCTACCTTCTCTGACAACCCCTTCGGCGTCTCCGCTTCTTGTTCTTCTCCGCTTCTTCCAAAGGACTATTTTGTCATTTTTTGTCAAAAACATCCTAACTTCATCCAAACCGGAAAGGGTAGGAAATAAAGTTCGTTGTCCGAAAACAAATGGACCAAAAAAAACAAAACATGAGTCAGAATAGTTTCTGGGGGTTTAGAGGAGGGTCGTTGAGGAAGGTAGGATAAAAAACCCAGGAGTGAGCCAGACCACGGAAGCCAAGACAATGCATAACCTAAGAGCGAAGGGCAATGTCCACCATGTTTAATGCGGCTTATGGGTCAAGATGGATGCGAAGACAGAAATGCCCATTAGATTTTGCTGCATGGAGATCATTTATTTATGTAAAGGAAGATTCTGCTGGGAAAGCGGGGCAAAGAACAGATCGCGTTGGGTCCGAGAGATTGTTACACGGGTCAAAGGTGGCAAAGTCCACCCCAAAAGTGCCCCGTTTGAGACGAGACACCTGCTAACACTATTTGTCCATAAACTGTGCGCGCGTTCTGGAACTTACTGAACAAATAACATACTTGGGATACCTAAGAAGCCACCACTCCCTTAAACCTAACGCCCGTCAGGAGGCGCGACACCCCATTCAGAGGAGAAACCTTCCACAATCACTTCGTTCTGAGATGCGAGAAGGGCTACTCTGTTACCATCGCTCGACCACCAACAGGTAAAGAGTCAGATACAGTGTAACTTTATTAATTCTATCCTTCTTTAACCTACCCTTGCTTGTTGATTCCAAGAAGGCAACAAAAATATATATTTTTCCCACTCGTAGGGGTAAAAGAGAGGACAGTCTACATACACAAGGTCTCTTTTCTGGCTGACATTATAGGGCTAGATTCTCTAGGATTAGGAACATTTATTGACAACAAAAGTAATTAAAACGAGTATAGTGATGCTGATCTGATGTTTTTTTTCCATTAAGGAAGGTTGATTGTCGATTCTAACACAATTCATTTATTTCACGGAAAAACAAATAAGATTTCTAGAATCCTAAGATCTTCTACATGGGGTAGGAAGTTCCCACGAAAGGATAAAGTGTGAGATATATATGAATAGCTTTGACTCGGAGACTTGAGGCTGACTCTTCATCGATGAGCTGAAATGGTCACAAATCCCACAAAGTTAACAAATTTGTCAATTCACCTTATTTAACCCATCGTTTTTCAAACCATTGTGGGGGGGTTGTCTTTTTTTCTGGATCAACCAAGAGGTAAATCACATTCTTTCTGGATTTTGCCAACACATTTTCAAAAGAAGGTTTGCAAAATGTTTGATAGTCGACATCAAACATTCGACAAGTTGCAAGAAAGAAAGTACGTAGACTACGTAGACCAATAGTTCCTAAATTTAAGCAGTTTGGGGTGAAACCGATCGGTTTCAACAGTCTTAGAGCTGAAGCTGTCACAGCTTACATTTTCCGTGTTATTTCTCTTAGTTACGGGTTGTTTACCATAGTTACGTTTGTCACCTTGTGTGATTTATTCTTTGAATCATTGTTGCGTGGTTTTTTTTTTCATTTCTGCTTAAACAGGTTAATTTTAGAATTTAGACACCGAACTTGTCAATCATCCCGAGACTCAGTTGTCTTGTTTTCTGGACAATTTTACGCCAATTTAGAGCATTCGCGATATTCATGTAGCTGAAAGTGTTTGTGAGTTACTGAGTATTTTGCATTTCTTCCATTCTTCAGGCGCTTTTGATGCCCTAAGCGGCCAACATGGATCTCTGCCGCCTACTGGTGCTGCTTCAGCTTGGTGAGTCGTCGTTTGCTTGTTATTTTATTAGCAGAGACGATCAGTAATTGTGTTTAAGAATAACTTCAAATTCGGATTAAAAATACGTTTTCAAAAATATTTGCGCTGTTATCAAACACTTCTAGTTCTTGCCCCATAATATAATGTTTTCAGGCAGCTCATACCAGCCATTTGTATGAGT
>VKOC01033990.1:0-10406 GCA_009364415.1 Spea multiplicata | reverse complement strand
GGCAAGGGTTAACCTAGGGGGGGCAATTGCCCCCCTGTAGCGATGCCACTGCGTTTAGGGTGTAGGTTGCTTGTGCATTCGCTACACCGAAGTGCATAACTTTACATTTATCTACATTTAAGTTCATCTGCCATTTGTACGCCCAGTCCCCCAGTCTATCTAAATCCCTCTGCAGCACAGTAATATCCTGCTCGACCTGTATAACTTTACCTAGTTTAGTGTCATCTGCAAACACAGAAACATGACTTTCAATGCCTACTGCCAGGTCATTCATAAATATGTTGAATAAAATTGGTCCCAGAACAGAACCCTGAGGGACACCACTTACCACTTTTGACCAGCTTGAAAATTTACCATTTATAACAACTCTCTGTTCTCTATCTCTAAGCCAATGTTCTACCCAAGAACAAGAATTTGCATCTAGACCAATTTCCTTCAGTTTGAATACTAACCTATTGTGTGGAACCGTGTCAAACGCCTTGGCAAAATCCAAGTAGATTACATCCACTGCAACACCCTGATCGACACTTCTACTTACTTCATAGAATGCAATTAAATTAGTTTGACAGGACCTATATTTCATAAAACCATGCTGATTTTTGCAAATAATACTATTCTTCCCAAGGAATTCTTCAATATTATCCCTAAACAGCCCTTCAAATACTTTCCCAGCAACGGAAGTTAAGCTCACAGGTCTATAATTTCCGGTCACAGAGTTTGAACCCTTTTTGAATATAGGAACCACATCTGCCTTCTGGTACAATTCTTGAAAGAAAAGAATTCCGAAAGATTAGAAACAGAGGTTCACTTATTTCCTGACTCAGCTCCTTAAGAACTCGTGGAGCTTTGTTAACTTCAATTTTCTTTAGTTGCTGCGGCACCTTCTCCTGAGTCATCCACTCACAGTTTGACTGAAAATTTTTCTCAGTGGTCCTATGCATATCCATTGCCATAGGTTCCTCCTTAATATATACTGTGAAAAAATAGTCATTTAAAGTTTCTGCTTTTTCCTGGTCCTCCTTAACCCCTTCAATCCCCATAGACGTACCGGGAAGTCCAAAAAAATGCCCACTAAGAAACCCCTATGGACGTACCGGTACGTCTAGCCCTTCGTGCAAGATTTCCTTGGGAAGAACAGTATTATTAGCAAAAATCAGCATGGTTTTATGAAACATAGGTCCTGTCAAACTAATTTAATTGCATTCTACAAAGAAGTAGAAATGTCCATCAGGGTGTTGCAGTGGATGTAATCTACTTGGATTTTGCCAAGGCGTTCCACACAATAGTTTAGTATTCAAACTGAAGGAAATTGGTCTAGATGCAAATTCTTGTTCTTGGGTAGAACATTGACTTAGAGATAGAGAACAGGGAGTTGTTATAAATGGTACATTTTCAGGCTGGTCAAATGCGATAAGTGGTGTCCCTCAGGGTTCTGTTCTGGGACCAATTTTATTTAACATATTTATAAATGACCTGGCAATAGGCATTGAAAGTCATGTTTCTGTGTTTGCAGATGACACTAAACTAGGTAAAGTTATACAGTGCAAGCAGGATATTACAGTGCTGCAGCGGGACCTAGATAGACTGGGGGACTTGGCACCTCAAATGGCAGATGAAATTCAATGTAGATAAATGTAAAGTTGTGCACTTCAGGGTAGCGGATGCACAAGCAACCTACACCCTAAACAGTAGTGAATTAGGGGTAGTGACAAATGAGAAGGATTTGGGAATTGTTATAGACAACAAACTAGGCAACAATGTGCAATGTCAGTCTGCAGTTTCTAAGGCCAGTAAGGTATTGTCGTGTATAAAAAGGGGCATCAAGTCGCGGGATAAAGATATAATTTTGCCTCTGTATAAATCAATGGTAAGGCCGCACCTTGAATATGCTGTGCTATTTTGGGCACCTATTCTAAAGAAGGATATCATGGCACTAGAAAGGGTGCAGAGGCGGGCTACAAAATTAATAAAAGGAATGGAGCACTATAGTTATGAAGAAAGGTTAACTAATTTAAATCTGTTTAGTTTAGAAAAACGTCGCCTCAGAGGGGATATGATAACATTATATAAATATATTCGGGGGCCAATACAAACCATTGTGTGGAAATCTGTTCATAAACAGGACTATGCATAGGACAAGTGGTCATGCGTTTAGACTGGAAGAAAGGAGATTTAGACTAAAGCAGAGGAAAGGGTTTTTTACAGTAAGGACAATAAGGATGTGGAATTCTCTGCCTGCAGAGGTAGTTTTATCGGAGTCTGTACAGACGTTTAAACTGCAACTGGATGGATACCTGGAAAAACATAATATTCGGGGATATAATCTTTAATTATGGGGAAACAGCTTATTGATCCAAGGAGAAATCTGACTGCCATTTTGGGGTCAAGAAGGAATTTTTTTCCCTGGTTAGTGCAAAATTAGATAGAGCGAAACCGGGGTTTTTTTTGCCTTCTTTTGCATCAACAGCAACAAAGTAGCAGATATAGGAAAGGCCGAACTTGATGGACGCATCTCTTTTTTCAGCCTATATAACTATGTAACTATGTAACATTAGAGGGCATGATTTGTAAAACACAATCAGCAGTATATGAACCTTGTTTGCTGCCAAATACTATAAATGTATGTGAATGGTTGATTCTACCTTTGGAAGTAATATTAATGCTAGAAATAGCTCCCCAGGAGTTGTGTAGCAACAAATGTTCCAGTTGTCCCGGGGATGCAAGAACCATTTTCCAGATGTTTACGAAATGTATCAACTTTTCAATGGCAGAATGAAACATACATTTTAACACTAGAACACAAAACTATGGTGAAGCACTGGCAACCCTTAGAATTGGGAGCATTAAATTGGGATTTGAATCTAACAAAGTTGAAAGAAATCTTGGAACAAACTAAGAATTTGAAACACATTACAAAAACGATTTAATACATCTATAGACAAACATATGCTTAGCACCACTATAGTGGCAAATAAGGTAATCAAACTGGGTTCAGCTATAGCAGATGCCACTTCCCATCATTGGTGGGATATATTTCTGGGACATTCCTTCTGCACAGCAGGCTTTGAATTGGATAATTTGAAATTATTCTAGCCTTGGTGCCCGAATAATTATAATTTTAATAAGGACAGGAGGCGAGTATTTTGCATATCTTCCTTTGCTCTCACCAACAGCAGCAAAGAGAGTTAATAACACAAGTGAAAACAACCAATAGAAACAGCACACAGGTGGTATATAAACCCCTTAACAATCTTCCTCTTCCGTCCGCTGTGAACCGGAACTGAAGAACGCAGCAAACCGTCTAGCAACGTAAAACCGAACCCAACACTCAGAACAGGGGCTCGAACCGGAACCAGAGTCAAGAGCAAGGCGACCATGCACTCCAACTAGGAAACCGCTATGACACGGAGATGGCATCAAGCTGAAACCAAGAAAGAAAGACATAACAGAACCAAATTCCTCACGAACATGGTAAATCACAGTAAAACGAGCGTCACTAACACAGTCATCACAAATTATCAAACGCAACGGAGCAGACAAAACCCAAAAAAACGAATTCAAACCCGGCCTACTTACCCAGAGTGTACACCTAACCAGGAGGGAAAATACTCACCTCCTGAAATTATAATTATTCGGGCACCAAGGCTAGAATAATTTCAAATTTTAAAGGCAAGACAGGAGGCTTCCTATTTTGCATTTTTAAAGCCTGAAACCAATGTCATTGCCCCCGAAGAAACCGGGCGGAGATAAAATGCCCGAAAGGTGGAGGCACGGGACCAATCCGCCGCTCGCAGAATATCCACTAAAGCTCCACCAGCCCGAAGGGCACAGGAGGCCGAAGCCCCCCTGACGGAAAGAGCACCGATGCTCTTGTAGGAGAAATCCAACACGACAGCTACTTCCCACAGAGAACTGTAGCGTGGCGCCGGAGGACGGGGATAAACAAATACCGCGCAAAAGGCGGAAGACTAAGGGAGCCCTACCCACAGTGACAACACGAAATGACTGACCGGAAAGCATTAGCCGACAGGACTTGCCCAAGGAAAATAAATCCGCCAAGAAATTAAGAACAGTCTAGAGGGGCCGAATGGGGATCCATTTGCGTCCCAAACCCCAAGTAACCCAGCTTCACCAAGCTGTCCGGTATGATATACTGGTACCTGGAGCCCAATATTTGCGGAGCAAGGACTGAGCCGCCTCCAATAGTCCCGAGACCGTTCGGGGTCCCCTGAAATCGTCCATGCCACCAGGAGATGTCCGTCCAGGATGAGCGGATGAACCTGGACCTCTGGGCCCGTCAGGAGATAGTACAGAGATGGGATCTCCAGAGGATCCTGGACAGATATCTGCAACAGGGCTGGAAACCACAGCTGAGCATGCCACAGGGGGGGTCACCAGAACCAGAGACCCCCCCCGTCCCAACACAGGTGATGGATGACCCTCGGAATGAGGGTGAAAAGGGGGAAGAGCACAGGCACCCGATGTCGGCCACACCTGCATGAAGGCGTCCGTCGCCAGAGCCCCCGGGTCTGGGAGCCAACTGTAGAAATCTACCGTCTGGCGATTCGTCCTGGACGCAAATAGGTCCAGGTCCAAGGGACCTCTCAGGCGATGAAGGTCCCTGAAGACCTGACTGAGAAGTCTCCAGTCGCTCGCATCCCGCCAGTGTATGGAGAACCAGGCCGCCAAGAGATTCTCGGCGCCCGGGAGGTATTCTGCCTGCAGAGTATGTTGCGTGCAAGGCAAAAGTAAAAAATGTCCTTTGTTTCCTCTGAGGTTTTTGGACCGAGAACCCCCTAAGCAGTTGATATACCGAACCGCCGACACTTTGTCTAAGAAGCCTAAGAAGCGAAAGCGGCTTGGGACTAGTTCGGATTTGAGAGAATTGACTAGAAACCCGAGTTGGTGAAGGGTCTGCACCACGAAATCGGTCTGGGTGAGCAGGGTCACCCGGCAGCTGGAGAATAGCTGAATGTCGTCTAGATTATACACCTGATACCCCTGGACCTGAAGAGAGCCATGACTGGCTTCAGGAGCTTTGTAAAGCACCAAGGGGCTGAACTTAGGCTGAAGGGAAGGTCCTTGAACGGCCATACCTGCCTGCCCCAGCGAAATTGAAGAAATCGTCCGGAATCTGGGTGAATCGGGACGGAGAGAAAGCATCCGAGAGGTCTAACCGTGTAAACCAATCGCCTTCCGACAAAAGGTCTCAGAACAGACGGATCCCATCCATTTTGAAGTGGGGATAAACAACGAAAGCATAGAGAGCCCGTAGATTGATCACCGGGCTGAAATCCCTGGTGCGTTTGCGTACTAGGAAAATGGAGCTGAGGAAATTGATTGATCCTTTTGCCCGTTGGATAGCCCCCTTGTCATGTAAGGCGTGGAGTTCTGCTTCTATTAAGACCTGATCGGTAATGCCCTCCGAGATGTGGGCGGTCAGCGTACTTGAAAGGGGGAAGAGATGAAAAACTATCTGGAAAACCTGTATCGTTTGGAGGATCCAAGGGTCAGACAAAATCCACACCCAGTTTTGGAAAAGATGGCCCGCAACCCGAGGAGGGAAAGAAGGACAAGAAGCATTCGGACTTACCAAAATCGGAGCGTCCCCTGAGAAATCCAGAAGTGCCTCTACTGCCTTCTGCATGGGTTGAAGGCCCTCTGTTGGAACGGAGTCCTGTAGGACGTCTGGTTCTGAGGGAAGTACCGGGAGCCTTGGGATGAACGGCTGGTAGCTTGGCCCCGCGGTCGACCAGCCCTCTCAGAAAAACAAGGGCCAGTCTGAAAGACCTTCCTCATTCACAGTTTGGCCTTATTCCATGATGTCATCAAGGTTTAATTCCTTGACGAATGTGTCTCCAAACAGCCTCACCTAGGTCTTTAGGGCCCAATTCCGCCAACCTGGGATCCATGCGGAGTAAAGCCGCTTTGCGACGTTCAGTAGCGATTGAAACATTCGCATTTCCCAACAGGCATACCACACGAAGTGCCCAATCTCAGATATTCTTGGGATCAAGGGGTGTCTCCTGTAGGGATAGGATTTGGGTGACTGCTCCCAAGGTCTGCTGGGGATCGGTTAGGTGGGGCTCATCCACCAAATACTCACGGACGAAGCGTGAATCTAAATCTCTGGGCGGGACCAGATTTGCTGAAGCCTCTGATTCATTAGATGAATCCGCGTGCCATACGTCCACTATATATAATGGGTCATGCAAAGGAGTGTCAGAGGGTTTTGGGCGTTTGGCAGGTACCTTACCCTTGCCGGCTGAAACACTACTGCCCTTCCAAGGGCGTATGGAGCCTGACGCCTCTCCTTCAGATTTCTCGGATTCTGAATCCGATGGTATTGCGTCTGGTCTGGAGGGAGCAGGAGGCTGCCCTTGGGGCAAATTGGCAGACATTTGAGAAAAAGGATTCCACTGAGTTAGAAAACTTTGCCCCTAACCAGGCCATAAAGGCATCCTGGGATGGCACAGTATCCTGAGACATTATGTCTGTATAAGGTAGGTGATGAGAACAGGGAGTCAGCCTGCATAATGTGCAAACCACAGGGACTCAGCCTGCATAATGTGCAAACCACACCACAGGGACTCAGCCTGCATAATGTGCAAACCACAGGGACTCAGAGATGCAATTCCAGAAAACTCCCAATGAATATTGAAAATAATGCAGGGCTCACCCTGTAACCACTCCAGTGAGGCACAGATGAGAAGGAGCTCTTTAGAGTAATGCCGGCGATATATGGTTCAAAATCACTTCCACACACAGAACACACGACATTACTGTAGAGATCTGGAAAATAACTGAAGAAAATGGCGACCGGAACTCATAAAAAGGGTCGCGGATAGGGATGCGTGTGATACTCATAGGATACAGGTGTTTTTATTCATTCACTGCACTAGATCGGAAACATTCTTGTCAACAAGTTAGTGTATAAATGAACGGGGATTTACAGGAGAATTTGGGACTTGCTGAGGCTTCGAGCCTGCGTTTATCGGTCGACCTTGCAGTGATTTCCTGGATCCTCCTGAAAGCAATCGTTTGTGGAAGTCCCCCGATTGAGGAGTGATGCTACATGTATTGCATGCTTTGAATAAACAAGCTAAAGAATATGTTTTACCAAAAAACTGTTTCAGTGTGCTTGACTTGTACGTCAATGAGGGCGGGACAGCTAACATACTTTGAGTTCTCTCCATCAATTGCTGAAAAGTTGCGGGAGCTCCGGTAACGCCTTGAGGCATGCAAGTAAATTGGAAGAATCCTAAAGGGCAAATAAAAGCAGTTTTTTCTTGATCCTCAACCTTCATAGGGACCTGATAGTATCCAGAGCGTAGGTCTAAGACACTGAACCACCGGCTGCCAATCAAGGCATTCAAAAGATCGTCTATTCTTGGCAAGGTATACTGATTAGGAATAGTTCTCTAGTTCAGTGTATGGTAATCGATACAAAGACGTACTGACCCATTTTTCTTTCTGACCGCTAGTATAGGTGATGCATATGGGCTTCTTGGATGATCCCTGCTTCCTCCATCTCATGAAGGATATCTCTTTCTATTCTGCAGTTAGACTGGTACCTTCGAAATCGAATTTTTAACTCTTGAAGAGAATCTTGGCTCAGAGAAATGGGCCTTACTTCTTCCAAAAGATGGATTACTCTCAGCTTCTGGCAATGTTCTATGCGTACACCAGTTGGTGACCGATTGTGAATGGTTACTGCAAACGCATCAATTTTTACCTCAGGCATGATAGTCCAGCCTTTAGTTGAATCCTCTTCAGGAAGAGACTCTAGACAAAACTGACATTCCCCGGATAGCATTCCTCCCCGTAAAACTGCAACAGCAGTAATGGATTTTATTTCCCCAGGTTGAAGGTCAACAGGCGTTGGTCCCCAATAATGGAACTGACCTGTTCCGGCTTCAAGGGCTAGTCGATGATACTCTTGCCTCAGAGCTGGTTCTAGTTCATTAAATTTGTTTAAGCAGGAATTTCCCATTTCATTCAAGTAAACATGAAACACATCTCTCACCATCTGAGTATTAGTCCCCAATATGATGGTTCCCAGGACGATTGCGATTTGGGCACACCAAAGCCTCCACTATCATAGGGCATTCTTTCCCAGTGTCCAATTGAGGGATCACAATCTGTACTTTAATTACGCCCTCGACGGGGTAAGTCTGAAAACCCCACAATTTCACATCCTTGGCTGGTAACATTAAGAATTAATTTCTTCCTGGCCCTGTCCCTGACTTCTTTGGGCATTGGATTTTTTTTTAACTACTTTGCAGTCCCGACTCATCTCAGTAGTGCCTCCGTCTGTAACCCCTTTTTGCCCTACTCCTGGCGACAAACGGTAGTTGGCAGAAGTTACATTTTCTGACGCTGACAGGGATCCTGAGCCTCCGCTATAGTTGGGAGAACGGGACATCTTGTTCTAACACAGTGCCTCCACACAGCCAATAAACTTCCCTTAATAACATGAAAAAACTATGTCTAAACAGTTGTAAACTTATGGGTACCTGCAGGTAATTTATGTGCACAACGTTGGGGCCCTTAGATGTTGGTAGCGCTACTTAGATACAATGAGGAAAAAGACTGAAGCAATCTCTGAAGATGGTACCTTTGAATGACACCTGTAACTGTAGATATCTCCTTTCAGTAAGGCCTTTGACACTGTCCCACATAGACTTTTAAATAAACTGCAATCTCTGAGTTTAGATCCCAATGTTGTTGAATGGATTAATGGATTAAGGAGTGGCTGAGTGACAGACAACAGAGGGTTGTAGTCAATGGCGTATATTCAGAACAAGGTCTTGTTACCAGTGGGATACCTCAGGGATCTGTACTTGGACCCAGTCTCTTTAATATTTTTATTAGTGATATTGCAGATGGTGTTGATGGAAAGGTATGTTTATTTGCTGACAACACAAAAATTTGCAACAGGGTTGATGTTCCTGGAGGAAGAAGCCAAATGGCAAACGATTTGGGTAAACTGGAAAAATGGTCAGAGCTGTGGCAATTGGCATTTAACGTGGATAAATGCAAAGTAATGCACCTGGTGCATAAAAACCCAAGGGCAGAGTATAGAATATTTGGTACTGTCCTAACCTCAACATGTGAGGAAATGGATTTAGGGGTAATTATTTCTGAGGATTTAAAGGTAGGCAGACAATGCAGTAGAGCAGCAGGTAATGCTAGCAGAATGCTTGGTTGTATAGGGAGAGGTATTAGCAGTAGAAAGAGGGACGTGCTCATGCCGTTGTACAGATCACTGGTGAGACCTCACTTGGAGTATTGTGTACAGTACTGGAGACTGTATCTCCAGAAGGATATAGATATGTTGGAGAAAGTTCAGAGAAGGGCTACTAAAATGGTTTATGGATTACAAGATAAACCTTACCAGGACAGGTTAAAGGATCTTAAGCTATATAGCCTGGAATAAAGACGGGACAGGGGGGATATGATAGAAACATTTAAATACTTAAAGGGAATCAACAAGGTAAAGGAAGAGAGTTTATTTAAAAGGAGAAATAAAACCGCAACAAGAGGACACAAGCATAAACTAGATGGGGCAAAGGTTTAATGGTAACATCAGAAAATATTACTTTACATAAAGGGTGGTGGACGCATGGAATAGCCTCCCAGCAGAAGTGGTAGATGTTAATACAGTAAAGTCATTTAAGCAAGCATGGGATAGGCATAATGCCAAGCTAGATATAGGATAAGGGCAAGTACTAAAGGAAAGTACTCAGAGGTTGGGCATACTGGATGGGCCTACTGGTTCTTATCTGCCGTCACTTTCTATGTTTCTATGTTCTATGTTTCTAACAAACAAGGAAAAACTGGCTAGGTGCAGATTCCCCCTCTTCTTGACAAGCCTGTGAGTGCACCTTACCAGAAAGATCCAGAAGTCTAGCAAAATATAGGGCAGGAGCAGGATAGCAATCCTTTCTCTTCACACTACTGCAGAAAGTTCCAGAATCTGCAGGGAGCTGAACATAAAGCTCTTGCAGTGCATTAGACCTCCCTTGCTTTTATTTTAATGGCCCAGCAGAAGTGGATAATAAAAACAGTAGGAACATGAGCATGGCTTCACCCCTGCCCTCTTCTTCTTGCCACTCTAGCCCCTCCTCCTCCTTATATGACATGGAAAAAGGGCAAACTTCAAAATCTCCAACTTAAAGCAAACAGCAAAATATAGCACTCTAGACTTGGGCACCAGTTGCCTCTTCATGTTCGTCTTCGTGCTCGTCTTCGTGGGAAAAAAATCTTCGTATTCCGCGAATATTCGCCTGTTCCTGTCTTCTCTTCGGGCGAATATTCGTGGACATTCTTCGTGTTCGTTTTTTCTTCGTTTATACCGGTTAAGGGGTTAATACGGGGTTAACGGGTACCGCAGCAGCTCTGGC
>VKOC01033989.1:0-14244 GCA_009364415.1 Spea multiplicata | reverse complement strand
ACCTTGGGGTACAAACATCACCTTCTCACCATGCCTGATACCAACTACCTGCGCTCCGTATCCTGGGGCTACATCAAAGTAAGTTGGACTGCCAAATTACCACCATACAGTGATGCTGAGTATCTGTTACATTGTTTGCAATGTGCTGTATTTTCAGATAGATATACATAACACCCAGTATCTGCTACAACTGTTCTAACAACGTGACTCCTAAACATGCGCTGTGTATAATGTAACAGAAAGGAGCTGTATAAATACAGATATTACAGGGATCCCACCCCAGAGGGGCCGCACTGTGTATAATGTAACAGAAAGGAGCTGTATAAGTACAGATATTACTGGGATCCAACCCAGAGGGGCCCCGCACTGTGTATAATGTAACAGAAAGGAGCTGTATAAATACAGATATTACTGGGATCCACCCCAGAGGGGCCACACAATGTGTATAATGTAACAGAAAGGAGCTGTATAAATACAGATATTACTTGGATCCACCCCAGAGGGGCCCCGCACTGTGTATAATGTAACAGAAAGGAGCTGTATAAATAGATATTACTGGGATCCACCCCAGAGGAGCCCCGCACTGTGTATAATGTAACAGAAAGGGGCTGTATAAATACAGATATTACTGGGATCGTGTGATTTTCTTGCGATACACTTACAAATACATGGTTTCACATGGAGGAAGCAAGCCTTTGTCAGATCACCAAGGAGAGCAAATGAACTTTGTCGCACCTCTGGCATAATGTCCTTAAAAGAGAAGGAAATATAGTGGATAACTTGTATGCGTATAACTGGGAGGTATTGGAAGGTAGTAAGCTCTTACCTGCATGCACTGGAAGAGAAGGGTCATGATGTTGCTTCGAGCTACCAGCTGCTCTACGTGGCCACCGAGCCCCTCTGCAAGACCACTCAGCAGGTCCAGGGCAACAATCATAAAATCCTTATCGGGAGCTTCATACTGATCCGGTTGTTGACTGTACATCTACCAGGACCCCAAAACACACACATACTAATGATAAATAGCGCAAGATGGGTCTTGTACAAGATGGGTTAAATCCTGGGACCAACACAACCTTATCCCCCAGTGCCTTCTGGACTTTACTCACCATGGCCTGCGCAAGGGTCTTCTGCACCAACGTGACACAACGCTGATACACCGGCTCGCAGTATGGGAGGAACCCGCTTTGCAAGGCGGTGGCGATGGACGACAGACACTGGGAAGAAGCAGCCGTTGGTTAGCAGAACGCATTTACCAAGTCTACATATCACACAGCAGAAGATGCCGGGAAATTAATTTTAACATCAGCGGGCGTAGAGCGCCGTCAACAAGATCTTCTCAAACGAGCAAGTTCTACGTGTGAAGCTCACCAAAGCGGCAGCCTGACGACTACGGGGGCCAGCAGGTCGGGGTCAGACAGTATGAATACGTTAAGTTTCATTTTGATGAATCATATTTCTGGTTCTGCATCATGCCCCAAATACGTACGCATTGAAGCTGAAGGCAACAAGTTACCGGGTCCTGTGACAAATACTCACCTCCAGAAGAGGAAAGAGGTCCTTATCTTCATCCTTCAGTTCGTTCCATTTTTGAATAAGGGGAGGCATCAGTTTTTGGATGTACTCCTAAAATACAACAAACAGCGAGAGTCTTTTAAAGGATATGTCAGTGGCGCAATATATTCCCGTTCCCTATCTAATCCCAGCCTGCGCTCTAACATCAAGGGAATGAAAGGTGGGCTAAGTTTGGAACTAAGTTTTAGCCTCAGAGGACTAAAGTTTTAGACAGTCCCTACTTTTTTTTAGTCCAAAAAGTCTGTAAATTGAACTGTATGTTGTGCATTTTCTACGATGGCAACCACAGGACTCTGGATCAGACAGTATGAATACGAAGGATATCATTAGGATTCAGTCAGTACATCTGCATCACCTCCAGAGCTTCGCTCACCCTCCATCGCCAACAGGGGTGACCCTGGAGCCGAGCGGGGGAACGGCCCCTACATCCACAAGAGTAAGAGCTGCTTTGGGGTGGGTTCAGTGGACTAGTCTGACCCGAGCATCGGAAGGTACCCACCGGCTGGTTCAGATGGTGTCCCACAGAATCCGCCAGCGTCCCGATGGCATCATACAGAATCAGAAGGTTCTTGTGCTGGTATTTCCCAAAAGCGAAGACCAGAGTATCCAATATGAAACTCAGGTACGGCACCAGTTCAGTGCAAGCCTCTTCTTCCAAGGTAGCGAAGGCACTATATATGCAAGTCAAACACAGATTGCAGTTAGCATCCCATGAATTATTAAGAAGCATGGACTCTGCAGGGGTCTGAGCCAACGGGCTTTGACCTCTATGGCAGTCCGCATCACTCTGCATACCCCGTAACAGGGGGGCGATTCTGGCAGAAGCAAAAAGCAAGCGCCATAAATTAAAGAAAAATTTACACCAAACAAAACCAGAGACTGCATTAGTAGGTTGTGGTTCGCTTTTCTCAGAAATCCAGTTTAAAATCCTAGAAAGCACTGTGGCTGAATTTATTATTCAACTGCATTAAGATTTCAATAAAATAAACAAAAACATTACATACAATATTTGTTAAGCGACGCCATGTTAAAGGCTTTAAGTGATATAGTCAAAGAGTCCATGAATTTATACTGATCCCTAATGGGTTATGAAGACAAGCGAACCACGCCGATCAGATGATCCATCGTGAATCGTACCTGCAGGCCGCCTCTTGCACCCTCTTATTACTGTCCAAGATACGTTTGAGAAGTTCGGTCATCAATGGCTTCAGGTAGAGGTCGGGAGGCTGGCTAACCACCCAGTGGGCATAACGGCTCAGGGTCCAGCAGGCAATGGAGCGGACTAATGCCTTCTTATCAGACAGGCACTGGATCAGATGGGGGATAAGTTCTGGGAGGTATGGAACCATGCCCTGCATACAACCTGGACACAAACGGAGACGGTGTTAAACCCATACAATATATTGTATCAGGACCCCCACACACAGAGGAACCTTCGACATCAGTCATCCAAAAAAAAAAAAATGTAAACAACGTAATTATTCTTTGGGAATAAGCCATTTTTATTTTGCTGTGCAATGGAGCAGAATACAGGAGGGGGCACAAGAGGCATAACTGAGGTTAAGATCCTCAGAAGAACAAAAATGTTTAAAAGCCAGTTATTCCCGACAATGCGGGACTTGGCAAGTTTTTCACTATTGACTAGAAAAATAAATCTTTTGCCGATACGATGAAAGAACGGTCTCTGCGCCATTCGTCTGCCTACTGTTAGCCGTTGGGTTCCACTATATTACATACACACATACATACATACACACACACATATACATACAGAGATTGCATTACCTTCTGCAATTGCCCCAAGGACCAAGATTCCAGACTCTTTAATGACCCACTCAGGATGGAAAAGGAGCCCCTTCAGGAGCGGGAGAAGGTGAGGGAGAAGTTCCTCTCGAAATACATTGGCTAGGACATCGAGAGCCGCCGCAGAACATTTCCCTGCGAGATAAAAGAGCGCCGTACGGAGAATTATTTTCATTCGTATTCAGCGCACAATAAATATAAACCAACCCTGACGCTCCCTGCGGATCAGACAGTATGAATACAAGAACCCTCAGTGTTCATCAGGTAAAAGAGAGCTGCATCATTTCCCAGGGAAGCCGTGCGCCCGAGACCACCGCACCCAGACCCCAAAACACTCACTCAGATTCCAATCAGACAACGTGTCATCGTCGTCATCCTCATCATCAGCGTCGTCTTCTCCCTCGGTCCGCGCCTCCTCGTGCTGCAGCGTTACGGTCCGGGACTTGTGAAAGCGCGGCTTGATGTCCTGCTCGCTGTCTGGGACGGTCTCGTCCTCCTCCACATCACCCTGACAGGGGGAAAAAACAGAATTAGCCGAATTATTCAGCCGTTAGACTCGCGTAGCCAGAGGATGTTCCTCGAAGAACGTCTCTGAACGGCACTTCATGGAAGCCGGTGGGGATGATACTGCGCAAGACCTCAAGGACATCTGGGGAACTTTTAATAAATTAGGGGTTTGTAGCACGTGCAGACGTTCCAACTCCTTGACTTTGCTCGGTATGACGAGCGGCCTAACACCAAGGTGCAGGAAGGGCTAAGCTGGCCCTGGAGAATGCATAATACAATCTGTTAGATGACAAAGCAATATCCTGACCCCTTTCCCCGCAACAGCCTTAACAAGTACACTAAACGAAGGGTATTCTCCAGCATGCGATCAGGGGAGTCAGCCGTGGACAACTCACCTTCAGCAGAATGATGTCAATTTCATTATATTTCATCCCGTTCACCAAGATCGGTATCAATCTACGAAAAACAGAGAAAGATAAGAAGTTCAGACACATTAATAAATGCACGATGTTGGGGTAAGCGGAGTATCCACGTGAAGCACTCACTGCAGAAGGTGGTTGGACAGGGCGTCTTTGCAGATAGGCTGGTCAGCCAAGGTCAGCCAGAACTCACAGGCTTCCAGGGCCACGTTCTCGTCGCTGTCCTGCGTCCTTTGCAGCATGTACTGGGGGGGGGGCAGATTTCACAGATGAGTCATTTTACAGACCATCACCCAGGGGCCCCGATCCAACAGAAAGCAGGTTTCCTACCTGGATTATACTGTGCATATGAGGAAGCAGCCTGTCTATCCGCACCTCCAGCAACATGACCAGGGCCCGGCACACGTTCTTGCGAACCTCAGGATCCTCATCGACGGCCAGAGCAAACAGATGCTAGAATAAAGCCGGGACAATCACAGCCGGCTCGTCTAGAATCAAGTCCTTAGAAGACTAACCATTCCACAGATCAGACAGTATGAATACAATGACCCTCAGCTAACATCTGGTAGGAATGTTCTGCATCACGTCCAGTGAATTAAACATACGGCGCCAAGTACAGCTCGTACCGCCAGGAGTCCTGGGTGTATCGCTGGAACTCACCTCGATGAACGTGTCTATGTTATCCATGAGAGCCTGGGCACGGTCCGTGATAAACTGATTCACACAAGCGATGGCGTGAGACCTGGCGTGGAAGAAGAAGCCATTAACAAAGCGCCTGGGGAAGTTATACGAGGAGCACGGGGGTGGGGGGGCAAATATGGAACATCAAACAGTTTTAGAGGGGGCGCTCAGAACAGTTTATATAAACAAACCTGATTTTGGGGCTGCAATGCTTGAAAAACTGGAGGAACTTGGGGATCATGATGTTGAGAGGTCTGTTGAGAGCATCGCTGTCCAGGAGCTCTGAGGAATCTTCGCAGATCTTCTGCAGAGCTCCAAAAGCACCCTGAAGAAGACAGAATGAACATGGACAAAATCAGTTAATTCATGCCCTGTCATGGCTTTATGATGATGCGCGTAACATAATTAGAAGCTTCCTTAGATACCTCACAGGTGTTGTAGTCCTCCGAGTTGAGCAGGTTGCACAGCTGAGGTAGGAGCTCCGGCCAGGTCTGCAGCTCACCTTTTGAAGCGATGGTGGTGATGAGGATACCTGAAAGAAAGGGAGCGGGATGAGCATACGTCGGACCTGGCGTCAAGAATCTGCGTACGGTCAACGTGAACACAAAGAGTACACGACTGGTGCTCTACAGCGATTGATCGGAAGACAGATAGACTGCAATGCGTATGACTGGCTTTACCGCACAGCGGGCGAGCGTTTTGGGGTGGAAGCTTCAGCACCCCAGCCCTGGATCAGACAGTATGAATACGGTCACCTTCAGTGTGCATCAGGGAACATCAACTGCATCATTTCCAGGAGATGGACGTTCGGCTACAAGTCTAACCACACCGAAGCAGAGCGCCTGCGCGACCTTAAGGAGCCCGGAAGGGAAGGCCACTCACCGATGGTTGCCCTGATGAGGGACGACGAGTCTCCAATGCTGTTTAGACATTCTTGCTTGATGAACTCGGACACCGGCTGGGGGAAACTCTGATAATGCGCCTTCACATTGTTCTTCAGGATCAGCCCGCTGAGCGACCTCGTAGGTTCATCTACAAACATGACATCATTAGGGCACTACGATAATCTCTGCTCAAACGCCATACATTGGGGTCATGGCGCCATTTTTATTTCTATGACATATGGTTTCTCTAGGGATTTTTTTTTTCTTTCATGGAACGAGGTAACACGATTGTATTTTTAGGGACAGTTGAACTTTTAGGGTCTTTACATTAAAACGATTTACTAAAATGGTAAATTTTAAAAAGCCTCACCTTCAGATTTGAGCCGCGTCAGCACAAAAATCAGGTAGTTGTTGAAATCTGGGTATTGGTTCAAATGTTTTAGTTTCTGAGAAAAGGTTCAGGAAAAGTGCGAGGACAGGGAAGGGGAAAACCTGAACCAAACCGAAAACAATCAGCAACTTAACAGGAGAAAGATAACAGAGGCAGAATAATTATGCAGATACCGACAACACGAAGCCAAAACGGCTGCTCAAATTTATATATATATATACACATACTGTAGCCCCCCAGTGTCTCCCATACGAAACACCTTGCAGGGCAGATACGCCCCAACATCTTTCCTCGGCACCCCAGGCGATCGTTGGACGTTGCCTGCGCCGGTCCTTAAAGGTAAATACGTGAAGGATACGTCCTGGACCACCCGCTGCGTAGCCGTGTCCGGTGACTGCGAGTCCTTAAGCAGCTGTAAGACCTGCTGCAAGCCTTCCTCATCGGGGCGCCAGTCCATTGCGACAGCTACTGAGCGGGGAAAAGTCAGAGACAACAAGACGCCAGGCGTTAGACTTCCACCGCCTGCGATATAACCGCCCCGGAGACGCCGTGCCAACCCCACAGACATCGTGAATATACGATAAAAATATTCTTCCGCTGTATGCTCATTAGCGAGTGGGTATTTAATGGATACATTGAAGAATGAAAACAAATCTAGCAAATCTCCCGCCCCCCCCCATCCAAAAAAAAGTTCAGACCACAAGTCTGCAAACAGTTTATTTGGGGGATTTATAATAATAAAAAATAATTATACTAAAAAAAAAATCTATACCTCCAGGCATGAAAATGTTACAAGAATGTGGAAAATTTTGCGTTATCGATTCCCTGCCCTGAAGTTCTCTCCCTTTTCCTCCCACATCATTTTTACAGCCGTCGGCGGCCTTTGGGGGGGGGAGCAAAGCAGCACACATTACACACCATTATTCATTCATTCACCCAACCGCAACGCGTTAGATTGGGGGAAAGTGATCGATATCGCCCACATATTAACCCCCTTATCGGTACGGGGGTCTTTATTAAAGAAGCATGGCGCTAACATCTACCAGAGGGGGCAAAACGATGACAACCGCCGGGGCAGCCATCGCGCTCTTCCACGGTCGCAGACGCCGGAGATAACGGCCCCGATCTGCGCGACATCGTTAGTTAGAAACTGCGCTCCTTTACATCTCTCAGAGGAGTCACGGCTTCCCGGCACAGAGAAAACAAACAATCCGCTCATTGTCACAAAAACAGCAGCCGCCGTGTCCGAAGAACATCCTTCTTAGATAATCTAACAAAAATATTAAACCACCGCCTTGCTGACCTGTATGATCCACCCGTTTAATGCATATGATAGCCGAGGGGTCCCTTTCAGTTTCATGGCATCCCTTTTGGGGATTCTGTAGACCCCCCCCCCCCATCATATACATTTAACCCCCAAGCCCTCAGTTTAGAGGGATGCGTTTCCTCCAATCACATCTCCCGGCACGCCATATACTCACCTGCGCGGAAAGGGGTCCCGCCGATTCCAATGGGCGAGCCATCCTGCCACGGGTGGGCTGCTTCAGGCAGCCAATCAGCGGCACGAATAACCTGAACATGGAGACGAAGGGCAGCGTCTTCCGAGTCACGCGAGGGCTTTATTATTTATTTCCCCATTTCACAGAACGTATATTAAAGCACTCAGCGGCTTCGGGATATTCACAGAGCGCTGTAACGGGCATTCTTCTATAGGGCGGCTGCCGACGACATTAAACTGGCCCTTTATTGTAAGGAATCACTCCAATCAGGCACATTGTTGCCAACTCGAGTGGATACTACGTGCGAGTAACTACAAAACTACAAATAGGAAACACTAACAAGCCACACACATAGATATGAGATATATATGTATATACCGGTATATATATAATTATACATACATATACATCAAGGATTCCTGCCAAGGACAGAGAGTTTATATCTGGGATTGCCGGGTTCTCTTACTTTTTGGATACATTGATTTCTGGGTTTAAGATCCATCCAGGTACAGATTGGGGAAAAAAATGTTTTTAATTTTATTTTTTATTTTAAAAAGCGGTGTGCGAGGTTACTTTGGACTAAAATACGCTATTATTCTTCCTATTACCTGCCAGAATCTTACCTTTTATATTTTGTCTGTAATAGTTGCAGGTTTCCAATTTAACAACCGCGATGAGCGGCCGCCTCTTATTCGTAGAGAGGCGAATAGCGATTAAAATCCGCCATGATGTATTATAAGACAAGAGCAGGACCGGCAAACCACACATCAAACGTCAAAGTATTACATCATCAATATGACGCTCCTAGAAATACTGTCAGATTACGGACATTCCAGAAATAATCATTTCCCAGAAGGGGTTATCAAGTGGATCTGTAGCTACACCCCATCCCCCGTCTATACAGCGCACAGCCCCCTGGGGTGCAGAAGTGCGGCTAAAGTACCATAAACACGTTTTACTTCTATATAACTGCATCCAGAGGGAAGAGACCGAATCATCCGAATCATAAATCTACTATAAATCTTTAAAAGGCCGAACAGAACGGTCCGTGACACGAATACGTTATACGTCACCCATACGGTAAGAGGGACAGCCATTATAACCCAATATGCCCCCAAGGCCTGTACTAGCCTACAGCCTGATATACGGGGAGGATTAAATGGGGCAATTGGTTTCTACTCCAGATCAGACAGTATGAATACAAACACCCTCATAATAGTAATCAGGGCAGTATATATATATATGCATCATCTCTGGAGATGTCCCCGCTGATATAATAAACATATAGCAATCACCCCTTCAATGTAATAACATTATAGTAAATAAAGTCTAACTTATTACCTGTAACCACTACTTCCCACGACCATAATTTATTGCCCCAACCTTTGGCTCATTAACGAAGATGCCCCAGAGCCACTGAGTAACATCCCTATAGCAGATGACATTAAACTCGGTAGCCGGCGTAGTTATTAAAGCCCTCGCGGCTTCTATGCCCCCCCCCCAAAGTAGTCCTTCCCGCAGACCTTAACAGAGACAACGAGGTCTATCCACTAAGGCGCGAGGGTCCGTCCTCAGTGAGCTTCTGCGGCAGGGAGAGCTTGGCCCGCCCTGTGTGATGTATAGTTAAATCAAATTCCAGTGCAGCCTATAAGAGGCTGCTGGAACCACAACTATCCTCCAAACTCCCATTTTAGTGAATAAAGCCCAATAAGTATAGAGATATACTATCAGGATCTAAGAAGGTTTTAAAGGGTAGATGGGAAAGTTTGGGGCAGCTTGAGAATTAAAGGGTTAAAGTACTACATTCTAGGAGCCCCGGCAAACATTTAGGACTCTGCATTAAAACTTTAGGAGCCATAGGAAGCGGGCACAGGCCGAATAAATACAAGCACATCCCTATACATTCATCATATACTGGGGCCACCATTGGTCTATTGCCACCTGCAACATGGCCCCCAAGTACTGGGCCGGCGGGGTATCCCTGACCCGAGCTGCAAACACCGGCCAGTATATTAACACTACGGCCACCTCACACCAGCATCAGCTCCACCGCCCAACGTGAAAATCCACCCCGTCTCATCACGGCCCTGCCTTCCTGACACCCCATCTGCCAAAAGTGACCTCTTTCCCCGTACCGTTCGTCCTCACTCCGCGGCAATAGCTCCCGGTATCTCACCTCGAGGGGATGGAGGAGACTCGCGGGCGGCGGAGACACAGAAAGAGAGAGCGAGCGCGGGCTGATGACGTCACCCACACCCCTCCGACCAATGAGGTATCGCTCAATAGGTGGAGCCGGAACAAACATGACCCTTAGCAGCCACCGTACCCGCGCAGGATTTAAAAATCTTACTCTGCCCAGTCGCGTTCTGGTCACATGACATGGACAAAGCTGACGTACAGCGGCCGCCATCTTACTTGAGGAAATATTTTCACCTTCATTTTTAACTTTTTACGTCCAGAAAGTTCGACAGAAAGCACTACTTTTGTACTTGACTTGCCGTAACCTACGTGTAGGGAGCTATTATCATTTATGCAGACAATATATGAACGCAATGAAGAGGCGCTTATGGAAAATGTGCAATGTTTGTCTTCCTACCAGGGTTTTCGGGTTGCTCTGTCTAAAGTATTTTAAAGAAGCCTTTATTTCCTTCCTATGCTACCGGCCTATCAGTGCTTGTTCCTATGTCACATGACATTTAAGTATTTCCTGAAAAGTTCTAAGTGAACTTATTTTTTTTCCAAGACGCGCTTTTCGCATGACGACCTGCGCATGCCACAGGGTATCGTGGAGTGCGTCGGATGTAAATACTCATTCGATAAAGTGCTTTACTCCCGCGTGTAACATTCTTCAGGCCACACGCTGCGTTTACGCGTGAATCCCTGAAAGTTCCCCATGCCGTAACCCTACTTTACACATATGTAGCGCAGCGTGACATCATCATTACATCATGTGAGCAGGGTGCCGTGTCATGTCGTGGCCGGGGCTAAATATGACACTTGGTCCCCTGCATGCCTAAGGCAAGGAGGCCTTAACGCTTAATGTATGGATTTAATCTGAATGCCTACGTATGCTGTAGGTACCCTGATCATCGGCGTCCTCGCCCGCGCATCTCGTGAATGGAAATTTCCTCCTGTAAGCTCTCCTTTTTCCAGTGACTTCTCCCTGGAGGTGAACTTCATGTATGGAGTAACCCTAAAGTGACCACAACGTATACGTTCCATATCAACGTACGCAAAGAACCGGTTACAGTTATTTATCTCACGTACCGCAGATGGGCGAGAAGCGTTTCAATTAATATGTTTGTCCCTTGGGTGCTAAAAAGCGCCTCCCGAAAAGATTTCTTGGACCTCCAGATTTGATCTCGTTTTATCTCTTAAGCTTCGCGAATCTCTCGGCAAACAGAATGAGAGCGTCCCTCGGCTCCATCTGGTAATTCCGCGTGACAGATGGGACGGAGGGATGCGGTTCTTCTCTCTAAAGATCAGATGCTCCAGTAATTAGACAAGCTAACGAGCGAGATATTATTATTATACGAATGTATGTCGGGGGTACGAAATCTAAAGAAGGCATTTAAAGACCTAATCGGCTTAGTACATCACGGATGAGCTGATTCAGCAATTAAGCAAATTACATACAAAATCCATTTCATTCATTCGCTTTACTATACAGTTAGTTTATAACAACACACACACACACATATATATATATATATAATAACAACACATATTTAACGCATATTTATATTGTAATACACATATATATATAATAACACATATTTATATTTTAATACACATATATATAACACATATTTATATTTTAATACATATATATATATATATTAACACATATTTAACACATTTATATTTTAATACACATATATAACACATATTTATATGTTAATACATATATATTATATATATAATAACACATATTATATTTATTATTATATATTATATTTTATATATATATATATATATAATTTTACAGGAAAATCCTTTTTTTATTGTAAAACAAAGAAATATATTTATATAGAGCATTGATATTTATATGTTTATATTCAGTCCAGGGCAGAGTTCTATACGTGGGCATAACGGGATTTACATAATTATCGATACATATTTATCCAGTTTTACCCAAATTGAGTAAAAGTAATTTATTTCTACGGTACAAGGTGGGTTAACACAGATATAAAGGGCTAAAGCATAACGGTATGCATAAAAGAAACTAGTGACCTTTATATGAATAGATGCGGCAGCTGTGGCATTGGCAGTTAGGGTTAATTTAGTTGATTGGGGGGGGCTATAAAACCCAGTTTTTTTCCATATAATACACAATCTTTTTTAGCTGTGACAACTTTCCGCCAACATTATGAAGATGTTCCTGGCAGGGGTGCGCTGGCCCAAAGGGCAACTCCGGGATGCTCCAAAATTATTCCTAAAGGGCTAATCAGATGAGTAGTTCCAGGTGGGACCGGCTCTTTGTGAACATTTTTGGACCCGCCAAAGGAGGAGGGAACACAGCGGGGTCACGTAACGTGATTTTACACGACCCCGCCGTAAAACTGATCCAGAAAGCAAGCTACAAGTGAGGTAAAGGAGAGAGACAGTATGTATGAATGTATGTTAGAGTGAGCGTGTATGTATAAGTGTGTGTTAGCATGAATGTCTGTGTGCGAACATGAATTTTTATATGTAAGTGTATGAGAGGGACTGTATAAGTATGTGTAAACGTGTGTATATGTGTTAACTTGTGTAAGCGTGTGTATATGTGTTAACTTGTGTAAGTATGTGTAAGTGTGTATATGTGTCAACTTGTGTAAGCGTGTGTATATGTGTAAGTTTGTGTATATATGTGTGTTGGTTACAAGGGGGGTTCAGGGCAAGAGGCCTTGGCTTAACCTGCCTCACAGGCCAGATGGTGTCAGCCCCCCCGGTTCCTGGACACATGTTGGCTAATCGCTGTGGTGTTAAGTACCATCGGCAAGCCGCCTTCTTCTGGGTTTCCATTAACGTTGGGCATTGTGTGGCCCCCAGTCATATTCTTTTCTCCCTTTACCCGTTGATCATATGAGAGTCTGTCGGCAGTCCCCTCTCCCACGTGTGATAGTTTACAGACCTGAAGAGATTCTGTCCAGGGCCAGTGACAGATAGACACGGCCTTCCTCATAACGGTGCTTTTACACGCAGAAACGTCTCATTTGAGTCAAATCGTCAGATGATAGCGTACTCTCATCCCTGAAGATGAAGATGGTAAACCTTTCACAAAAAAAGATGCTATATAAAACAATAAATAATAATAACGTATAAAATAAATAACAATAATAATAAAGTGAGTAGCGCGCTCATGACCCTAATCCAGACTAATGATCAGGTGCAGACTGGCAATCTAGGGAAATGTCCAATGGGCTGCTGGCTCATAGTCCCCCATATTTACCCCATTGGCCACTCCAGTGCACCCCAGCCGGCTGTATATGGCCGGCTGCGCTTCTGTTATTAAAGCCTAGTCTTACCCACGAGCGCCCTGACAATGATGACCCATGGGCCATTGTACAGCGCTGCGGAATATGCTGGCGCTATAAACAATGACAAGGGCCACAAGCATTGCTTCACCAGAGCTGTCTCTCGCCTGCATTTAATCCTTAGATCGTGTTTCTTTAGTATAATCCACAGCATCGCACAGTAGCTCAATGCGCATGCTCAGGAAATGAGTAGCCTAAAAAAAAATGTATTTCCTTAACAGCGGCGCGCTGGTTTTAGACGTAATCAGTCGTCCGGGCGCGGAGCACGACGGGAAATGTAGTTCCGGGCGGACTTGCTTCCGGGACGTGCGGTCTGTAAATACCCTCGGAGCTGGTGTAGGGGGGGAAGTCCCAGGGTGGCCTGAGTTCCCCCCCGCCGGGAGCGGGGACATGGGGAACTGCCTGTCCTCCCAGACAGCCGATGATTTGTCCCTGCTCAACGACTCGGATGGGGCCAGTCTGCCCGGGGAGCCCCCACCGCCCTACCAGGTGCCTGGGGTAAAAGTGTCACAGTCGGCCTGGGGGGGTGTTTGGAGTCCGGGGCAGGGGCTGGGTTGCGATCTCGCACATCTCAGTGATAAATATATAAATAATGTCTATTGCTTTACTATTGCCCCATTTGCCCCCACCCCCCCGTTGTTTTGGGGGGGCATATCACGTGGCCTCTATCACATGATGTTTTCTAAATATGAAATGATTTTCCTCATAATGAATCAGAGGAGTGCTGTTTATTACCCCGCCTGCAGCAGCTGTTTCTGCCCCCGGGGCGTTATTGTGGGTTTATTCCCGGGGTATTATTTATCACAGCCCTGCCTACCGGGGGCCGTTATTACTTAGTGGAATACGCTGTCGGGCGTAGCGACTGTTACATATATAGTATATTCTGTTATTAGGGACATAGAATCTGCAGGCCCCGTCGCCACATGAGCCGAATGCCAATCCCGCGCATGTTTAAACTTCCTTACT
>VKOC01033984.1:0-16126 GCA_009364415.1 Spea multiplicata | reverse complement strand
TATGTGTAGGACCCTACCCTGTAAATGTGTACATTGTTGCGTGATTAGAGTGAGTCTGCAAAGTTTTGTCCCTCTTATTGTTTCAGAAAGTACTGGATGAATGCCAGAACCTAAGATCCTGCCAACTCCTTGTTAACAGCCGTGTTTTTGGGTCTGACCCATGTCCGGGTGTCACCAAGTACCTTCGGGTGTCATATAAGTGCAAACCTAGTAAGTAATGCTTCTCAAAATGATAAAGCTATATATAATATATATATATGTGTCACATATCTCACGTCTTGTATACTTCAATATACTAACTAGCTTAGTAATAGTGTTTGCGGATTAATATAATAAATAGTTATATTATAGGTGAATTTTATACCGTGTGAGCAGCCGTCCTAACTTCCTCTGCTCAGGATCTGCAGGGTGATTTCTTCCCATAAAGTTCACTTCCTTGTTACGTTGCTGATTGATTTAGGCAGCCTTAGTAAAGGGTACATTGAGAGGACGCGGCTATGAAAATGATAAGATAGGCTAGTTTTGCCAAATTGAGACGCAGATAAGCTATTTCACAAGTTAAAGTTTTAAACTAAGCCTCTTCACAACAATTAAATTCATTTAGAAGCATAGCTCAAGTTATAGGTAAGCGTTCCAGGGGTTCTATGGGTTAATTTCAGTACTCCATATGGGACCATAGTCTCGTAATGCATTTTTCAGTCCAAAAAGTTTGTTATTGTGAATGGAAAGAAGCCCGTCGGCCCCTGAGCTGCTAGATTTCAAGCCCTTCTTATTTCCGGTGCTAGAGATAAACCAGGTATTGGTAGCCTTTGGCTTATGGCCCCCATGGCAGACGGTGTCATTATAGGAGTTATAGTCTACAATTGCTTGTCTGCACCTGGCTGCCATGTTTTGGCATAGAACATTGTTTGGTGTTAGTGTTTGAGTGTAAGTATGCATGGATTAAGTTTGAAAAGTGTTCAATAACCTGAGTTACTACCGTCACTCGATAGAGTAACCTGAGTTACTACCGTCACTCGATAGAGTAACCTGAGTTACTACCGTCACTCGATAGAGTAACCTGAGTTACTACCGTCACTCGATTGCTAAGCAGCAGCACAGAAGTCTTTGCAGAAACATTTCTCATGGATCAAAAGTAATGTGGACAAAAAAAACCCAAAACCCACTGGCCCCATCTATAGGATTACAGTATTATGGAAGACACTATTTGGGCTCCTTCAAACCTCACAGGTGAAAATGATTTTCATTGTGAAATCAAGGTGCTTTAGTCCTCGATTATTTGCTATAGCTGTGTATTATTAGAATCCCATTCATGTAATGAGTCGTGCCTTAAGAAGCTGGCTGAGCCTGATAGGGACGGTAGTCCACCAACGCTCACATGTTTTGCAGTGGAGTTTATTAAGCTCCTGTGTGTCAGTCTGTGACCCTGGCAATACGAGTAATTCCTGACTAAGCTGGGTTCGGACTACAGCCAAGCAGCCCAAAAATTTAGGACAACAACAAAGCACTTTACAAGTGACAATGCCATGAAACAAGCAGAGTTCCTCCACTTTCAAAAGGAACGCAGCTGTGATCTGCGGGAGCTTCTGAACGTTTAAGAGAAGGTGCTGGCTATCATGCTTAAATAGATCTGATTCTATCTTTTAATAGATTAATGAAATGTACATATCATTTATGAGATAGGGTGCAAGTAACTTCCATTCAGTACCAACATGGTCTCTTACAGTGGATCGGTATCTATGGGAATAAATGAATGATTTAAATTACCGTATTTGCTCGAATATAAGACAAGGTTTTTTCAGAGCAAATGCACTGAAAAATATCCCTTGTTCTTATATTCGAGATTGTCTTCTAATCAGACCTTAAATAGAGGTCTGACTACAAGACTAACATCCAGATCCCCCGCAGCGCTGCAGGGGACCCGGATCCCCCTGTCTGGCAGCTGGTGGAGTTCTGTGTGATGCACGCAGACAGCCTTGGCTGCCAGAGCTTCTATGGTGGAGCACTGGAAGGTCATGTGATGCCGGCGTTCAGTCATAGAAGCCCCAGAGGAAGTGCCGGAAGTCTGAAGCACGGGTTGCGCTGTTAAGTCGATGGGGGGTAAGAGTGGTATATAGGGGGTTAAAATGCATATCAGGGAGGCAGAGTGGCATATATATATGGGTGTATAAGGCATATCTGTGGGTAGAATGGCAAATAGGGGGGTTAAAAGGCATGTCTGGGGGCAGAGTGGCTTATTAGGGAAGCACAGAACAATAAAATGCAGATTGTGGGGCTGCAGACCCGAATCCCACTGACCCGCCAAGCTCTACCTCTGTCCTGAAAAGCATGACAGAGGTAGAGATCGGTGGGACAGCAGGATTGAGTGGCAAAATCAGGGCAAAATTGGGAGGCATAATCCTGCTTTTAGATCTAAATGTCTCTACTTACGAACAAGGCAGACAAAAGCAAGAAATCAGTGGGAATAAAAAGAGAAAAGGCATATGCCAACAGAAATGAGCAGGCAGCCGCTAGGCAAGTAAAAGAGTAGCATCACCGGTTATAGTTCTGTTCGTAAATTAACGGCTGCTTATGATGACCTCCCAGTAACGGCTCATTTGTCTGCCAAATGCTAAATAAGCGCCATAGAAGTCAGACATATTATGTAATGTGACATTATGCAAGCGATCCCGAAACAGATTTCATAACCGCCGTAACCAAATAACCAACAAAATGCGCCCTGTTGCGGTTTCAGAAAATAAGGGTGATATTGTTGTGCTAATTAGTCCAGCGCTTGACTCCGTCGGATAACGATTACTTTTCTTTTGTTAGTAAGCACTAATTGTCCAAATCCTGTTAGGGCAGCCGTTATTGCCAGCCAGATATAAAATAAATAAATAAATAATGTACTGTTCTAATTTCTTTAAAAAAAAGTTTCATTGCTTCACAAAAAAAAAAAAAAAAAAACATTTCCCTAGGGTCCCTTATGTTTACAAAATCCTGCAACTCTACTACCAGGACCCTCAGGGAACTACAGCTTCTTCCCCTAGTGCACCAGCATTGAAGATGGGTATGTGAGGTGGGGGTACCAGTGCTAGACCCCCTTAATGGTAGTCCTGATATCCTACAATACTTGGGACAGAATTTAATATAGGGGTTAAACCCATCACTTACACAAATTGTATATACTTTTGTCACCCTGTATAGACACTGCACCCATACCTTGGAACTCCCTATGGTTCCATCGCTGGAGTGTTCCTTCTTCTAAGGGCTTTCTGTAGGGATGGGACTTGCCCCAGAGAGCCTTAAGTGGGAAGGGAGATGATCTCCATAGTTAGCTGTCTGCCTCAGCCCACTTGGCCCATAAATCCCTCTAATATATTATAGTTTTCAGACTTTCCTTTCTGTCCGCTGAGAACTTTGGTAAGTGCCTTCAGTGGTGGAACGGCAGATGTTCTGTACAGACGTTTCCACACTTGTTGTGAAGCGGTCACCTTTCTGTCTATGCCTCGGTCACCGGACGGGATGTTAAGATTTTCCACTTATTTTTTTTTTTTGCTTGGAATCCCGTTTCAGCTGAATACAAAACCGTAACTACGTGCGAAAATACCGAACTGAAGCTTCATTGCAAAGAACCCAAAAGGCTCAATATCTACTCGGCTGTCTACGGCAGATTTGCACATGAGAAGAATATCTGCCCCGCGGAAAGCGACCGGAGAACGCCATTTGGTATGTACCGCTTACAACGCAGGCACCGCTCTGCAATTTCCGCTTGTATTAGGCTGCAACTTACATCACCCTGCACGACACCTGATCCAGGAACCTTAGTCCAGTATCAAATGGAAAGAAAATGTAGGTTATATATATATATAAAAAAAAAGTACGTTTTGGAAAGTGGTCTTATTACCATAACAATTGAAAATGGTGCTATCAGCAGGAACGCCACACTGGTAGGGATAAAATACATTTTTAAAACTGTGGAGCAGAATTCCTTTTTGCATGTTTAAAAATGATGACCCCCTAACAGCCTGGATACGTCAATGACTGGGTGTGCTCGGCACTGTACACCGATTGACACACTTAGAGCACATGCGGGTTGATTAAGAGGAGAATGGATTATGTCGGCTGGGAACTACATTTGAACTTTAAAAGTGTGTTCACTGTATGGCAAGTAATGTCGCCCACCCAGGACACTATGGGACCACCTGGTGCTGTATAAATAAAATAAAGTGAAATATAACGTTACAGACTCTGCCTCTCTCTCTTGTTGTCTCCGCCGTTAGACTGCTTATCCTATGCTGCTGTGGAGCTGCTGGGACCGAGGTGTTACGGGAAACAGAGATGCAAAATGATAGTCAACGATAAAACGTTTGGAAGCCCGTGTCTGCCAGGCGTTACTAAACATCTTACTGTAAATTATTCCTGCGGTGAGTACGCAGGTTCATGACTTTTTCCCTGGTGAAATTATTATGTGTAAATGCAGTGATGTATTGTGACCTGGGCTGACTAGGTCTAGAGTGGCAGTGCCAAGGTGGGTGGCAGTCCCACCGGGGGAAAAAACCAGGGGGCAGATTGTCTCCCCAACGTGTTGTTATTTAAAGGGCCGGTTAGTAGGGAATATTCTGATCTCCCCAACTGACCCATTTACTTTATGGAGGGCTGTGAAGCTTAAGCAGTAAAAGGCGCTGCACGGCCCAGAGGAGGTGCTTCCCTGGGCAAGGCCTAGGGGAACACCAAAGCTGAACGCATCCCTGTGTGTGTGTTTGAGATATATATATATTTAACACACACTACCGTTCAAAGGTTTTGAGTCACATAGAAATGTCCTTGTAAAGAAAAGCAAATTTTGTCCATTAAAATAACATGAAATGGGTCAGAAATAGAGCTCAGACGGGGTTAATGTTGTAAATGACCATTGTAGCTGTAAACGTCTCATTTTTAATGGAATCTCTTCATAGCTGTACAGAGGCCTTTTATCACTCCCATCACTCCTTTATCACTCCTGTGCTCCAGTGGCCCTTTATCAAAACTCGGGGACTTTAGGCAGATGCGAATGCAAGCGGGCAAATTATAGGGAAGCAAATATAAAATCTTTCTTTTTTTATTTATAGTTCCCAAAATCATACTGACAGAAGTCGATCCATTGATTTCTAATCTCATTCCTTCTTTGAAGCAGAATGACGGTGAATATGGTAATCTCCATATGTACAATGACTTTTTTTTTTCTTCATGAATACTATTCTTGACCATGGATTAAATTCTTGGCATCTAACAAAACAACCAAATAAATGTTATGTGCAGGGAACAGGAGTGGGATTTGGTGAGCGTAATACGTATTGCTCAAAAAAAGCGGCTGTGCCCACTTCATATTCTGTCTTCCCCAAATAATGAAAGGGGTCTACTGTGTTCCTAATGGCAATTCTACTTATTGTGGCTATATAGACCACCCATAGACTATATATATATTTACTCCACACCAAACCAGTCTAAGTGGAAACGATTTCAGTTAAATTTCCCACCAAGTGGGGTTTAGACAATATAAAGAAGGACCTGTAAGACGTGAATGGTTTCAGTAGGGTGCATAAGGGATATAAAGGACTTTTTATTAAATGATGCAGAGGAGAAGGATTTGGAAAGCATTTTTTTTCAATGGTTAATTCTTGGTGAAGATATAGAATGTTAGTAAAAAAAATCAGTATAATATTATGATGTGGAAGCAATATTTTTAAGTCTACATTTTAAGGTAACTGATCTGTGGTCAAGAGGTAGGATTCATGTCTCCATCGGCTTTTTGCACCCTCCTATCACAGCGCCTCATGAATCATTTTTTTTTTATTATACCATGAACTTGCTTTTAAGCTTTTTGTGAAAATTCTGCTAATTCTGCAATTATTTAAATGGCTATCATCAGGTCACCAAACATTTGTAGTCGTATGCTATTTCTCCAGCCTTGCCTTAAGACGAGTGTTTCTGGCCATTCCTGTCGTTGGAAGGCTGCTCATTTTTTTCAGTAGTCCATCGGAATCTTCCGTACGAGACTGTGGGAGATATGCATAGCTTGGAACGTCCAAGGGTAGGTTCCTCGGGGGGCGTGGGTTTGTGTAGGGGAGTGGCTATTCCCAGAGAGCCGTTAGTGGAAGGGTACTGGTCAGCAGGCAGGGAGTGGGCGTGGACAAACACCAGTCCCAACCCTGGAGGAAGAAGAAACTGACCCAGAGACCCGGCATAGCAGGGCTTCACCCGGAGACTTCAGGACGACCCCAGATATAGAGATCTATGCTTAGTTATTTGCCAGGTTATATATTCGCAATGTCATGCATAGGTCTGCGTATCGCTTGCTGCTAAAGCATTGCCATTTGACTGTCCCTCTCCGTGACTTATTTTGTATGTTAAATGGCACTCTAACACGCCTGGCCGCTTCTGTCCCGTAGCACCTGTCCGTATTTCTTATGAGTTTGTGTTTCCTTTGCCTTTTCTAACAGATGTCAAACTTGATCCTCGCGAATCCAGACTTCCAAACAGAGAAAACATTCTTCTCAGCAACCTTCTAGCTGCGTTTTCTTACATCAGAGGTAGGAGAAGGCTCACACAGAGAAAACGTGACACGTGTAACTTTTTAAATGATACTTATGAGTAATATCACCCTGTGTACATTTCATTTTTCAGATCACCCGGAATCAGCCGCTCTGTTTTTTGTATCAAGTGTATGCATCGGGTTAATCTTCACCCTGCTTGCACTAGTGATCCGGATATCACGGAGGCCAGGAAGACACAAGGCTGAGAAAATGAACGGTCATGTCCTATATAACGAGGACGGAGCCGACACTGCAGATTCCACCAGCGACGACGAAGACGACGACACAAAGTCTCATTTCTCAATGGAGTTTAGAGACCTGTGCAGAGCATCGCATCCTTCTTATAATGCAACAGACGCGGCGGATCTCGCGGAACGCATCGAGCGCAGGGAACAAATAATTCAAGAGATCTGGATGAACAGTGGTTTGGACTTACCTCCTATCAGACAGACAAACCTTTACTTTTAACCCGGGTTTTTGGGGGGAAATGGTTATTGTGCCTTATTTTACCCTATGCCTTAGCTGGCAGAACATGATTGGAACCTGTAGGTCAACCAGAGATGCCTAAAGAGCTCATACTTACTCCTTACCCTTCTGTGAAGGAAGATACAGTTTCGTTTTAATTGAGAAAAAAAAGGTGGAAGTTTTAATTTTTTAAATATGAATTTTGTGGCATTTCAGAGCGCGTTTCTATTTTTATACAGATTTATATTTATCTACATTTAAAGATGAGAGTGAGACTATTTATATAGGGCAGAGGTATTCAGAGTTTTATGGAATGATGTAGCCAAATACCAGGGGCTACTAACCCCATCGCTGGCAGAAGTAGGAAGCACATTAATGTGATTTAGCCTATAATTGTTTTATTATTTGTCCTATTAGGAATAATTAACATTAATACGGAATGTACCACGGAAAAAGGTGGCCATACCTTTGTTGATAAGCTATCATAACTTGATATGTAAAGATTATATAAGCTGCAAAGACAACCATTTGGTATAATAGAAAAATGCAATCTCTCAGGACAAGATAAGGTCCATTTGGCCCTCAAACCTTAATTGGTCATTAGCCTTGTCTTGTGCTCATGAGAGCCCGATGCCTATCCTGCGCAGGCTTAACTTTTTTGGTGGTATTGACCTCTACCACTTCTGTTAGAAGGCTACTCTACTTAGCCACTACCCTCTGTGCGAAGAACCTCTACTTCTAAACTATGGCTGCTTGCCCTGTGAAATATACTTTCTACGTGTGCTTTGTTTAGCTCATTTATATGTTCTAATGTCTATCTCCACGTGTTGTATCTCTCTGGTTTTGTCACCGCGTGTACGTGAAAGCGGCTGCATGCTGCGCAAACTTTAGAAGTGGGTATGTGCGAAAGGCTGAACTCGATAGACTGAAGTCTTTTTAGCAACCTACTATACTAAATGTCGTGTTTATTAGGAGTGATGGTAGCAATACCTGAATTAGGCACCATGCATGCTGAAAAGGGACGGGGGACGTATTATACTGGTACACATACTGCTGTGGATGTTACTATGTATTCTCAAGCTGCCTGAACCCAGCAGCCCTGAGCAATTTACGTGAAAACCCCATCTTATCTCAGGTAACAGTAGTTTGAAGGAGAGAGAGTTTACCCACGTAAACCCCAACGCTTTATTACATCACACGCTGTCCCTGTACTACTGGACCTAAGTTATATAATGGCTATTAATACAGGATCAATTCACAGTTTAGATATTATTCCCCTTTCCATTGATTAGAGGGACCAAATATGTAAACCTTATCCCATAAACCTTTATCAGACCGGTGGCAATAGAACGTTCTCTACCCTCCCCAGGATGCAAAATAACAAAATAAGTCTAAAGTTTCACATTACATGTTTTCAAATAATTTCTGAAATGAAAGATTGATATTAAATGCAATATTTACAGAAAACGTAATAAAATTCAGGCCAGTTCTAAAACATCTAGAAATTGTTAAACATCATCTTTTGATACCAACCTTTTGCATTGGAGCACTGGTTGCGGTATTTATTTACGGCGATGAGATTGCGGACTGACTTCTTTTATTAACCATTTCTGTGCATATATGTTTGTAATCTGTTAAAAAAAACTTGATGAGTTTATACAACTATAAATATTTCTCAAACTGTTATCATTAAGGTGTAACATACCGACACGACCCCGGGTGTAAGAGCGCAGCCGCTTGCACAGATTTAATGCTCTGGAAAGCTAGGAGTGCGAGGTGTGACTGCGAGGTGTGTATGTGTGTGTGATAGTATATGGATTACAATAAGTGCATGGTTAATAATATATATATATATATATATATATATAATATATAATACAGTAACATATATCACGTGTAAATACATTTTTGGTAGAATGTATGTAACTGGGAGGGGGTACAGCAATTAGCTGTATTCTGCCCCTTCAGCTCAGAAAGTGCCAAAGAGAGAGAGAGAGAGAGAGAGAGAGAGAGGAGAAACATGAAACATGTTGCAGGGAGAATGGTTTCCTGTTTCCTCCGAGGGAGCCTGGGTCTTGGAGCCTAAACGGGATAGAGCGTCCGCCTTTGTATTTCTTGAACCAGGAAGGTAAGTGATATGGAGCTGGAAACGTGAGAAAAACAATGCCCATCTTACCTGATGAGGGCGAAGACGTCATGCAGATCTAAGATTCTCCAGATTACGATGGTCCGAATAACTGGTAACAGGATGCACAGCTCCTTCCAATGACGCCATTCCTCCAGAGCTACTTTTATAGCTAATGGTTCCTTATCCAACATCATAGTTTTATTCTGCAGGAGATAGTTTCCTTGAGTAATAGGCAATGGGGTGTATAAGTTGTTTTTGCCACATCTTTGAGGGAGGACCGCTCCCAAAGCACTGCTGGAGGCATCCACTTCTACAAAATAGGAAGAAGATGGATCTGGGAGGATGAGAATTGGTGCAGAAGTAAATTTGACTTTAAGCATTGCAAACGAGTCTTGTGCGAAATTCGAGACCAGCGAAAAGGACTGTCTTGTTTGGTGGGTGAACGGGCCAGTCCTTGATAGCAGAAATCTTTTCAGGGTCCATCTGAATGGATTTAGAGGTCACAATAAATCCCAGGAACTCGATCATGGTGGTTTCAAATACACATTTTTCTAACTTAGCATTCAGGCTGTTCTCCAGAAGGCAAAACAGTAGTTTATTAACATGGTGCCTATGTTCAGAGAGAGATGATGAAAAGATGAGGATGTCGTCGAGGTATATTATCATGAAGATAGGTTGTATGCCCCTCGGAGATTGAGTTTGGAAAATATGGAAGCGGATCGAGCTCTGTCTAGTAGTTCAGGAATCAATGGTAGATGATACCGGTTCTTTATGGTATAGGAGATCCTGGTAGTAAGTTAATGGGGCATTCATAGACCTGGTGAGGGGTAGTTGTTCAGCATGCGCAAAGCACTCGACGGGACGGCTGCAGTAAACTAAAATGCCAAATTAAGAAAATTGCATGCAATGACCAATGTTGAATAAATAGCTCAATGTGCATAGTGCTGGCCATCTAGCAGCTTAATGTTAATGACCTACAATTTGAAATGACCTGAAAAACAAAGTGCAGGATATTGAGCTTTATGCAAATATGCAGACCTCACGTCATAGTTCATGCAGCCAACTGTCCATATGAAATGCCTGCATTTATGAAACTTAGTGTAGATTGTAGTAATCAAGTCTGCTCAGGAGTGGTTGAGATATCAGAGCAATTTACATCCTCTTGTATACCAGGTCTTCAATCCAAGTCTTTGACCTGAACCATGCAAAAAGAAAAATATATTAAAAAGAGCTTTATTCTACAAATATCAAAGAAAAACTAGTAAATGCATAAACCTGCAGAATGAAGAAACTTGCATGAGAAGAAAGATGCTGAAGAGTGAGCTCCATGTGGCCAAAAGTGCATAAAGTGCTCCATCCAATCAATGCGGTAAATTAATAAATAGATATTTGCGAATGGGCAAAAACTATTGAGACAAATATTTTTTGACCCATTCATTTTTGGGCAACAAATTAAGTTTTCTGGCTCATGAAAATGTTCATAAAAAATAGATTTATTTTTATAAATATGACAAATTAGCCTTTTGAGGCTTAAATTGCTCTTGTCAATGAAAAATAACAAAATGACGCTTGGTTCAGGAAGTTTTTCCCCAACTAGGAAATGTATGTAAAAGAAGAAAGTCATCTCTATGCCACCAGATACTGACAGTATAGCGATTAAAAACTACAAAATGGCTGTAGGCACAGTCTTTATCATGACCATTCAAGCAGCATTCTGTAATAGAAAAGAAGGCAACCCCATACCAGACACAACCAGAAACAGTGTCAGCAAAGGTGTCAGAACATTATTATTAACCTCTTAATGCCCAGAGGAAGGGCAGTCTTTCGTGCCATGGTTCCCCAGAGGTTTCCTCCATCTGAAGTTTTTTCCTCTCTTCAGTGCTGAAGGATGACTCTGTGTGAGCCCAGAGGTTTTTCTTATAATGGCCTTTAGAGGCCTGTTTATACAAATGTCTAATTTGGTTGTGTCTATGCAATAAACAGTTTGATTAATTTTAACATTTCCTCTGTCTCTGTGATTATTTGGTGTAGCAGACTTCAGATTGTATTGTATGCTGTCATGATTTTGGGGCTCACATTAAGGCAATGATGGGAAAACTGCCTGTGGGTCAAATATATAAAATTGGTGTCAGAAAAAGCCTAGTGGAGTGATTGGCATAATGGAGAACCTGATGAGGAATGGTGACAGAGAAATACTAATCTGGTTGCAGAGTTAAAAGTCACATGTTTGACAAATAATAAAATGACTCTTATAAAATGCAAATTAAAATTATTAGAGGGCCCAAAGATATCAAATAGTCATTGTTAGAGCAACAAAAAGGGCAAATCCAAGATTTCTCATCACAGGATTCAAAGAAAAAACTAATCACTGCCACGGACATTTATTATGTCCTAGTTATATTGGAATGTTGGGGACACTTAGACACCATTGATTATTGACCGACAACTAAGACAGGCATACAGGGTTAAAAGCATAAGAAGTGGACTCATGTACTGAGCATGGATTGCTGAGATTAACTGGGCTTCTATCAAACATCTAACTAAATGTTTTGGACGCACTTTCATAATCACATAATACTAATGGTGGTTGCATGGACCACCTACTGCAGTAAGCCTTCACTTCTGTGACATTCACAAGAGGCTTCACATTCCTGGTTAAAAAAATGAAGCCTCTGAGCATTGATTAGGAGTCAAGGATCCATGTGAGCTGTCACTCCTAAGCAAATCTGTGTAGAAGCTTTCCATAATCTGGACACGGAAGAATTTTCATGCTCCGGAGACTCTGAAATTTTCTGTTCCGCTGAGCTAAACCAGCAAGAAACTTATCTAAGGTGAACATGCAGACTTCCTGGCTTTAAGAGAAAGCTTTACTACAATGTCAGCTCAGTGACATGAAAAGGCAAATGAACAAAAGAAGGAAGCATGTCACTTCCTATGGTTGACTCAATTAAAAGGTTATGTGTTAACCGATTCAACACCAGCGTGAGGCCACCAGAACGCCGAGAAGAGTTTAGGTAGATGCAAATGGAGAAGAGACCTTGGATGCTCAAAAGCTCACAGGATTCTACAGCTTTTTCTATTTGCCAAATAAAAGGTATAACCTAACTTGCAAAGTCTATAGCACATGGCTACCTGACTCAACTATTGATGTACATTGACTCCTCCATAGCCCATATGTGACACCAGTGAGCCAGCTGGGAACACAAGCCTGATAATAAAAAATGGTGGCAGCGCTCCAAAGAGTTCTATACCTCTTCGAACTCACGTTTTTACCTAGGACACTCAACAGGTTGGTAGAAGAGATGCATACAATCTCAATTCAAAATCCAGTGTACAGTTTAATTTAATAACACATATTTAAGATTTGCACTTCTATAATCATATTTTAAAAAATAAAAGTTTTTAGATGAGTATAAAAAGTACACATCAAAAATGAATAACACGTTTTGGATTATAGCTTGTTTTGCTTAGCAAATGCATTACAATTACCTTATGGCATATTACACCTCCTCACGAATTAATTCCTTTAGGTAAAACTTCTTTAAAACGCTAGAACCGTGGTTTAAAAAGGCTTAGAACTCTCTAAGGTGCTCCCACCATTTTAATCACTGTTTAAATCTTGTGTGACAAGTGTTTGGTAGGTGCTTAGCACAGTATCTCACAAAAGTGAGTACACCCCTCACATTTTTATAAATATTTTATTATATTTTTTCATGTGACAACACTGAAGAAACGACTCTGCTACAATGTAAAGTAGTGAGTGTACAGCCTGTATAACAGAGTAACTTTACTGTCCCCTCAAATATAACTCAACACACGGCCATTAATGTCTAAACCATGGTAACAAAAGTGAGTGCACCCCTTCTGAGGGGACGGTAAGTTTACACTGTTATACGGGCTGCACACTCACTACTTTACAGTGAAAGAAAGATGCAAAAATATTTGAAGGCTATTAATGAAATAAAAAAAATTACGGTAAAACGAAATTAGACCATATGGACAAAGATGATCTTACTGTAAAACCAGCACCGCTATGGTGTTTCTGCTTTCCCTTTCCACATTCGGACGCTGTAGCAGCTTAGCTGTTTGCGATAAACAGGACAAGCGAAAACCGGGGCCTCAGCCCAATGGAACTTGCATGGCAAATTCAGGACCCGTGAAAGCTCAGAATAATCAGAGCCAAAGTTTCCTCATCTGTCTAAAATGAATTGCATAGTACGTGCACATTGATAGAGAAGAAAATTAATGATTTTTTTGTCAGAAAACAATGGTTTAGCTTTTGCCCTGGAAGTTTTTATGGAATTTTAAATTACAACCTGTGTTTTGAAAGTTTTATATTCATTTTAATAATTAATATTTGTTCCACTAAATTAAAAACACATATATATTGGGGAATATTATAATTTCAATCCATCCCTAGTTTTTTTTTTACTGTGTGGGCTCAAAGGCCCGAAATGTGACATGATGTCACAAACAATTAGAGGTGATGACACCCCCTGCCCACACCTGCCGCTCATAAACTCCCTTCACTCAGCAATACCGTATTAATAACATGGTTTGCTCTCCTATCATAAAACAGAAACATTTCACATACAGATTTCGAGTTGTTCTTTTCTCGTTTTAGGTGCATGTTGCAATAAAATCAGGGCTAGACTGGTAATTATGGGGTTACCAGCTGCCTGATGACATAAGAGTGGTCAATGGATGGACATGCGTAGACACAAGTTATGTTTTTATGCTCACACAGCCTGCAGCCATGCATATCCCACTATTATTCCAGCCATAGAAACTGAATAAACATAACCTTCTCCCAAGCACTTCAATCCCACTACTGTAGCCATGGTTGGATGTGCCAACTCCCTGACCAAAAACTCATATACGGTTTGGGTCTAACCATACATAGGACAGGGCTTATTCTAGATACTCTTAAGTGGGTAGGGAGTAGGAAGCTGGCAAGAAGTGGACATGACCATGCGCCACTCCCCATGCTGTAGAAAGAGGAGAGTGGCCCAGAGACTCAGGGAAGTAGACTCTGAGACTCCAGGTCAAACCCAGAGAGTTCCTAGGTATGCCACCTGTGAGTAATGAGGGACTCAGAGGACTAACAGGTATCTTTTTTTTTTCTCTTTTTTTAAAGAAATCCAACTTTTAACTACTTAAATAGGTAACTAGAAATTCAAACCACCTCAAGAGCAGGTCAGTTCACTAGGACTGAACCATAAGCTTCAGCAAATTCACCCTATACTCACTGCCAAATTGGCCAAGTTGTCACTGGACACTAAATTACGATAGGGGGTATTTGGTAAGATTAATAAGGAATTGTATTGTTCCAAGAGAGGATTGGATATATGACACAAGGTGATACTCTTATTTAAAGAGGTAGTTTTGAACGCTTTCAGGGCCTCAAACATCTCCTTTTCAGATGAAGAGACTGTTAATGACCAAAAACATATGTGACAACTTTTTATATGTTGGTCGTATAAAAGGCACTTGTGACAAAAGACTCCATAGAATATTTTAGTTGCTCTTACAATTCCCATACCAAGATTTGAGAAACAGGTGGATAGGTAAGAGTTAAAAATAGCTAAGCGTGAGGCAGAAATATTTCTCAAGTGGAGGTCCGCACCACTCTGTCCAACTACGGCCTCTGTGCTAAGAGTCCATGGACTAGAGTCCAGATCCAGTTCTAGAATTCGGAGTGCAAGCGCACAACCCACAGCTTTGGCAGATATAATATTCTCAGTTAAATAACGAGACCACCCAGAAATGAGCATTTAGAATCGCATTTACTTGGACCAAAATGAGAAGAAGATGCAGGAAAACCTTTTGATGGCAAGTGCTTTTTATGAAAAGCCACTCAGCTGTATGGTGTAAAACATTCGTCTGACACTGAAACCAGAAGCCGCCAGCTGTTCCTCTATAGTTTTCTCTAAACATCAAAGTACCGCGCAGTGTCATGTGTTTCAAAGACATCAATGAGAACACAAAGTAGAAGGTGTGGCGCAACGCAACAAAACATCTTGGTGTAAGCCCTATTATGCTGGATGTGCCTGTGTGCTTCTCAATGGGAAGTAGAACATTGCTGAGGTTCCTGGTGTCAATATGTTTATCTTTCTATACATCTATCTATATATTTATACTGTTTATGTATCGATGGGAGGTAATACAAGTGCAGTTTCACCCTACCTGTTTCACCCTTCTGTTTCTCATCTTTTTTTCCACTTTTTTGTACATATAAGCACCAAGAGACTACAGTGTCTGAGTTTATTATCACATTAATGCCGCTCATCAAATGGTGCTGTATGCTTTTTCATTGAGAAATAAATCTAAGCTAAATAACAAACGAGCAGTGATTCCTACTAAACGCAATATTTATATCTGGGAACTGTCCGGGCCTTGCCTGGAGACTTCTGATGAAAAATGGAGCGGCTTTGCGGTGCCAACTGCCCCTCCAACAATGGCATGTGTCTTGTGATATCAGGGTAGCCAGAGCCCGAAAGTTCCCAGGTATGACCATGTCAGCCAAAGAAAAGCGGGACCCTTTAGTGTTATATACAGGCCCGGACTGGGAAAAAAAATAGGCCCGGGCATTTAAGCCTGAGCAGCCCATATTTATTTATTGTTAAAGCCCACCCTTCATGTACCATCTTTGCATTTAATCATTCACACAAATCATTAACACATTCATTAATGCAGTCTCACAAATCATTCAAGCAGTTCATCCTCACATGAATTCATTAATTGTCATACACATTCACACAATTCATTCACACATTTATTCATTCTCATACGCATTCACACTACCCCCTCTCTTCATCTTATCTGCCCCTTCTCACTATGTTCCCCCTTTTCACTATGTAACCCCCACCTTAAAATAGGCCCAGTCTGGACCGGACTGACTGGTCCTATATGGCCACATTAACGCAGAGCCCCTTAAGCCCGCCGCAACTAACCCCTCCTAACTATCTACCCTCTCCCT
>VKOC01033981.1:0-20471 GCA_009364415.1 Spea multiplicata | reverse complement strand
CCATACACCACTTTGGCCCCTCCCATACACCAGGAGCATTTGCTCTGGAAAAAAACTCTTTTTATAATCGATAAAAATCGATTCGACTAATCGATAATGAAAATCGTTGACGACGATTTTCATTATCGATTATTATCGCTTTTATTGATTAGTTGTTTCAGCCCCATCTCCAATTGCTGAATGTGTCTACAATGCTCAGTTGAGCATAAGAACTGGTGCACGGAGCAATGGAAGAAGGTGGCCTGGTCTGAAGAATTACGTTTTTTTCTTTTACATTATTTGGATGGCCGGGTACATGTGCATCGCTCACCTGGAGAACACATGAGCCCTCACCTATAAATTTACAGGACTAAGGGATCTGCTGCTAATGTCTTGGTGGCAGATATCACAGCACACCGTCGGAGGTCTAGTGGACACCTTGCTTTGATGGGTCAGGGCTGTTTTTGAGGTGGACCTACACGATATTAGGTGGTCATAAATGTGCTCTGCAACAACCTCTGCACCCAACCTATAGCAAGACACCCCGGAGCTCTCTTAATAACTTGGGGTGTATCCCATCAGGTATACAGTATATCTACTATCTCTTTCTTTGTATCAAAGTACAATGGGTGAGTGTGGAGCTCTTTTTATATATTTTATATGTATGTATGTGGGATTCTATATAGGCAGCCTTGTGTGAAAATCTATAAAATGCTTCAATTCTCTTCAATATTCATGAATATAGCAATATTGTATAGCAGATTATAAAATCCATTCCTCTTCATTGCACTGTTGTAGAACATTGTTACATCTACTGTAAGGGTAGACAGCAGGGCAGGCAAATGCTCTAAGGTAAAGACAAATAAGTTGATGAGGCGTGATGGGATACAGCCCAAGTTATTAAAAGAGCTTGTGGTGTACTAGCCAAACCGTTATTTTTTATTTTACACAAGAAAATACATGCATAGACATAAAAAAAAATTCTACTAGCAATCACTTAGTTAAAAAGTGGTACATTACTTAACATCCATTTTCCATATATAAACATATACAAAAGAAAAACGATAGAGTGGTGTATAATAGATAATGAGGGTACCTATCGGCTACTTCCGAGGGAATAAATATCCACCTTTACCATATCTCAATTAGGTCCAATCAAAGACTTTTCTTCAAGTTATAAATCCTTCTTCTGCTACCTTACTTCGGTTTCTTTCCATTTCAGTTTTATAATCCCACTTGATTTTTAAACTGAGACCAAGAGGAAACTCTTTGTATTTCCCAGTTCTTTATTATTAAATATTTTATTGCCAAACATATCTGTATGCCAAGAAAAAATAGGGGTGGCTTTAGTCTTGGCCATGCTAGCTGAAGTAATAGTGTTTCTGGCTTTCTATCCACATTATCCATCCCTAGAGCTCTAAATGTCTCATATATAATATTCCAGATAGGTTGAAGACAAGTGCATTCCCACCAAATATGTATATATGTACCCTGGCTATCGTTACACCTCCAACAATTGGATGGTGTCAAGGGATACATTTTGGATACTTCTGTTTGAACTACATGCCACCTGTGGTTAATTTTAAATTGTAGTTACAATAAAGTTAAGCAATGTACATAAGGTTTCATTTTTGGAATTATTCCAATCCAATCTTTATACTGCATTTGGCGGTCTGTATCTCTCTCCCATTTTTCAAGGTAGGTACGTATCTCAACCTTCTGATTTTTTTTTTATCAAACCCAAATCCAAGATTTTACTAACGTTCTTATTTTTATGGTATAGTAAATGCATGCCTAGTCTTACTGTATCTGATTCTGTCATAGAATGGTCTAACATAAAACTTTTTATTTGTATTTAAATATGTCCTTTGTCTGTAGCTTAAATTCAGAGTTAAGGGATAAAAAGGATTTTATTACATCAGCTTCCAATAAATCACTTATTTTATTAATACCCTTGTTCTGCCAGTCTTTTACAGCTATATTATCTATTTCAACCTGAATTACAGCGAGAGGGCAATCTTTAGGGATTTTATTTTTTCTCTTTGTCTTAATTTTTCCCAGACTTTTAATAAGTTATTAATTATCAGGTTCCCTTCTTGTTCAAGCCAGTTCTGGTATTTTGGGGGTTGTAACCAAAGAAAAAGTTCTAGATCTACATTTCTCACGTTCTCTTTTTCCATTCTGTTTTATTTTCAGGTATTAGCCAATTACTTAATATGTTTGAATCATGGTAGCTTTTAATACCAAGCGCTCCAATGCCTCCTTTTAATTTCCTCCATATATTTCTCCATATAAATTGCTCAAATACTATACTTTTTTTTTAATTCCCTCTAATGAGGAGGTAAAAAAATGTTGGAGTATAACTGAATTATTTAACGATTCAATGGTAACGGGAGGTGTCCCAGGGGACTGGAAACTACAGGCCAGTAAGTCTTACATCTGTAGTGGGGAAATTAATGGAAACTATGTTCAAGGATAGGACTGTTGGATATCTGAAGTCACATGGGTTTCAAGATCAAAAACAACATGGGTTTACCTCAGGAAGATCATGCCAAACAAATCTTATTGATTTTTTTTTTATTGGGTGACTGAAGTAATTGATCAAGGTGGTACAGTAGACATTGCGTATATGGATTTCAGTAAGGCCTTTGACACTGTCCCACATAGAGATTGCAGTTTATTTATAAATCTTCTGAGTTTAGACCCCAATGTTGTTGAATGGATTAGGGAGTGGCTGAGTGACAGAAAACAGAGGTTTGTTGTCAATGGTGTATATTCAGAGCAAGGTCTTGTTACCAGTGGGGTACCTTAGGGATCTGTACTTTGACCCATTCTCTTTAATATTTTCATTAGTGATATTGCAGATGGTGTTGTTGGAAAGGTATGTCTTTTTGCTGACAGCTCAAAAATTTGCAATGCAACAGGGTTGATGTTCCTGGAGGAAGAAGCCTATATATGTCACCGACTGGGTCCAAACGGATGACTGAAAGGACCCAGCGCGCCCAAAGATTGTGTGCAGGAGTCACAGTGCAGTAGTGGAGTCTCAGGACAGGGCCGGGTGCGGGATGACTCAGGTGTTGAGCATCTAGTGTTGTGCAGCCAGACACCAGTGCCCTTATAAAGCAGCGGATATAGACCAGAATGAAGTTAAATCCTGCAGGCACCCTGGAACAGGCATGAGACATAGCACAAGACTCATGTGCAGGATGCTGCAGGCTGGGAGTGTGAAAGCTAAGCAGAGGTTATAGAAGAAACATAACAAGCAAGGGATAGGGAGGTCAGGCAAGAAACATAAGACAAGATATACATAATACAGGGCACAAGACAAGGAATAAACATAACCAGACAAGATATACATAACACAGGGCACAACAGGGAACAAGACAGGACACCCCGCTGCCGGGGATCCAGGACAGACTGACACACATAAATACAGAAACTAGCCTAGGACTGTTTGATAACTATTGGAGATTCCGTCACATGATATGGCCATAGTATGCTTAGCCCACCACTACGCCAAAGTACTCCAATGACGGTGGGTCCTAACGCTAATCCCTGCAGACAGTGGTACGAAACAAACCAAACGTGTAATGCAAACACAGCACTGAGACATACCTTAGACTGAAGACTGAGACAAACAGAACACATAGGTGGGGCACACCTTATAAAGGAAACAGAGGTGAAGCAAAGAGCTGAAGCAGAAGCAAGGAATGGAAGATCAGAAAAAAGCAAAAGGAAATCCAGGAATGGATCGAAGCAAAACAGGGAAACTAAAGCAAGCATGAGATATGCAGCTCCGCAGCCTGGGTAGGACGTGACACGTATCTTCCATTATAGCATAAGACTGCAACAGAAAAATAATTACTATACATTCTTCAATTTGATAGGGAGATAAATAACCGTTGTAGTCATAAATATCAACTTAACAAAAAAAAATGTTCAAGTTGTACATACATTCCTCACTCTTGCATACCTCATTCAAACTTCACATGGACTTGGGGTGGACATTAAGTTGTATTAGGCGAAAGATTTCCCACAGGGGAGCGTCTAAACTTCCGTATCACTATAGAACTTCTCCCATGGTCTCCAAATTTGTTCATATGTTTTATATAGGCCGCTTGATATAAGGAAACCTTGTTCCATCCTATTTTGATATTTACATTGTGCAACAACATCCCTCCATTCTATTAATTCCGACTGTTTCCATTTCCTTGCTATGCATATTTTAGCTGCTAAATACAGCTGAGATATTAGGATTTGTTGTGCCTTACTTACTGCCGGGAGGTTAATATTAAATAGGAAGGATTCCACAGTAACTAATTGTGTTATGTTTAACATCCTAGACAACAGGTTATTAAGGTTTCCCTTTAAAGAATTGAGTAACGGGCATTCCCACCATATGTGTAGGATATCACCTACATCCTTCTGGCATCTCCAACAGGAGTTCGTAGTTGCTTTAGATATCTTGTGTAATCTTGTTGGGACTAAGTACCACCGGTACATTATTTTATATTGAAGTTCTATCAAAGATATACAGTGGGTATTACGTAAAACTATTAATAAAACTTTAAACCAATCTTCCATATCGTATACGTTTCCTATTGAATTTTCCCATTTCAATAAGGGATGGTATTTTTCCCTTTTAGTAGAATCTTTACTTAAAGACAATATTCTAGAAAGCTGTCCTTTTCTCTGTAGGTTATTTAATAGCCTGTTAATTTGGTGGTTTGATGGTAAGAGGGACTTTTTAGATATATAATTTTTAAGCCTCATATATGAAAACAGCTGACTGTTTTGAATGTTATATTTAATTTGCAGATCCCTGAACGGAATGATATTTCCATTATTAATTAAATCCGATATATAAATGATGCCGACGTTAGTCCAAGATGTTGTATCCATATTTTCTATATCATAGTTAGCTATGACTATAGGGGAATTCATAGAGATTACTTGCGTTAAATTAAATGCGATCTTAAATTTATTCAAGGAGATCAATGCGTCTGCAATTACCTGATTATCAATCGAAAAATTTAATATTTTCTTAACGTTAGCCCAGAGGATTTGTGATGGCTGGTAAGGAGCCATATATGTTAATTCAATCCCATACCAGGCCCGTACCTTCGAATCAGGATTAAACCAAGCAAGAAAATGCAATATCATAGATGCTTCATGTAGTTTTACCACATCTGGGTAGGATATACCTCCTTCGTTCTTATTAAGTTTAAGTATACGTTGAGATATTCTGGGTGGTCAGCAAAAAGTTTTTGGAAATTATGAAGAATCCTGGTTTTAACTCTTAGGGGTAATATCCTAAAAAGATATAATAGTTTAGGAATAACATATGAGTTTATAGTATTTACTCGTCCTAGCCATGAAATTTCAAGGCTTCTCCATTTATGCAATTTCTCTCTGGTCTCTTTGAATAAACTCGTATAATTAATATCTAGGATACTTTCAGTATCCATAGCTAACTTGATCCCCAAATAGTCAATAGACTTATTATTCCAGTTAAATTTATAGTTATTTCTCAGCGTCACTAACTCGTTACTGGTTAAGTTTGCATTAAGCACTTGTGTTTTGTGTAAGTTTATCTTATAATTGGAAAAATTACTGTAAATATCAATTGTACGTAGTACAGCTGGAATAGATAAAGTTGGATTTGTTAAAGTCAGTAATATATCGTCTGCGTAGAGTACTATCTTGTGTTCTATACCGGGAGTTGATATGCCCGATATTTCTGTGTTATGTCTTATCATAGCTGCTAAAGGTTCGATGGTAAGGATATATAATAATGGAGCCAATGGGCAGCCTTGACGAGTACCATTCTTTATTTTGAAATCTTGGGAATGAGATAAAGGTCCTATTACTCTAGCTGTAGGGTAAGTATAAAGACTCATAATATTAGATTTTATAGTTCCCCGTATACCGAATTTATCCAATACATTATCAAGAAAGTCCCAGCTTACTCTATCGAATGCTTTTTCAGCATCAATCGCCATTAGCACAGCTCCAAGCTGTTGCGTTCTAATCTTATGTATTAAATTTAGTAGTCTACGGGTGTTATCAACAGGGTTTCTTTTAAAAACAAATCCAACTTGATCTGAATTAATAAATTTCGGTATAAATTGGTTTAATCTATTAGCTATTATCTTAGAAAAAAATTTAATATCATTATTAATTAAAGATATGGGTCTGTAATTCCCTATAATCGTAGGGTCTTTCATTGGTTTCGCTATGTGAAGTATATCGACTTTAAGCATCTCTGCTGGAAATTTATTTGTCTCTAATGAAATTGAAAATAAATTCAATAATAGTGGAGATATAGGTTTTTTAATTTTTTATAAATATGGATGAAAAACCGTCTGGGCAGGAGCTTTATCTGCCTTTTGAGTATTAATTATATCTTCTATTTTCAGAAGTGATAGAGGCTTATTTATTATTTCTAAATCTGAATTAGATAATTTTGGTAAATTGACTTTATCTAAGAACTTTACTATGTCTAATTTATTTTTGTCCTTCTCGGACGGAATATTATAAAGTGCACTATAATATTTTCCAAAACCGTTAGCTATACTTGTTGGATCTAAAAATTGGTTATTGCCTACTACTAATTTATTAATTATCTTTTTCTCATTATTAAATTGTAGTTTTTTAGTTAGAAGCTTCCCTGTTCTATTGTTGCCGTAGTACCACTTTTGTTTTAATTTAATAAAGGCTTGGTTCACTTTCTCATAAGTACTTGTTTTTATTTCTGCCCTTATTTTGAGAATTTTATCTAAACGATTTTGATCAAATATTAATTTATTTTCTCTTTCTAATATGGAAAGTTTTATGTAAAGTTCATTGATCGAGAGGTTGTTTTTCCCCTTCTTCTTCTCTGCACCTAATTTTATGAGAACACCTCTCATATAGCACTTAAGGGCGCACCATGTCATCCCTGGAGATACTTCATTGTTATCATTATGTATTAAGAAAGTTTCTAACTCCTTTTGAAGATAATCTAGATTTTTTTCATTGTTTAACAAACTTTCATTTAGTCTCCATTTTATGCGTGGTTTATATAGCGCATTATTTTTTATCTCCATGACAACTGGAGCGTGGTCGGACCAAGAAATTAGGCCTATCTCTATTTGAATAATGCAATTTAATGTCTGCGGGTTCATTAGGAAGTAATCTATACGAGAGTATGTTTGATGTACATTTGAATAAAAGGAATAATCCCTTTCAGTCGGATGTAGAACTCTCCAACAGTCATAAAGTGTATATTGTGTTAGAATTTTTTGTAGAAATGTCGCTGTATCGAGAAGGTGTGTATCTAGTTTCTTTATTTGAGTATAACTTTTATCAATTTTAGGGTCAATCACACAGTTAAAGTCACCACCGCATATTAAAGTTCCAATGGTATAATTTTCCAATTGTAAAAAGAGTTCCTTCAAAAATCTAAGAGGAGATTGATTCGGCGCGTATATATTTACTAGGGTATATGATATATCATTAATTTTTATAATAACAATTTGGTATCTACCATTAATATCAACTATTTCGTGTATTAACTCCAGCTTAAGCTTGTTGGAAAATAAAAGTGCGACGCCTCTTTTACTCTGCCCAGGGAGACAAGCCGTATAGATATCTTTGTATTTATTAAATTTCCATAATTTTTGAGGGTGTTCCTTCCAATGAGTCTCCTGTATAAACATTATGTCTATTTTATTCTCTACTAGGTATCTATATGGGCAGCCTCTTTTCTGCGGTGTGTTTAGGCCCTTGACATTCTAGGTCGCTATTCTAAGTGACATTCGAGTAAACGTTTCCTCCCCAATTCTTTCGCCATCTCAAAGGTCTTCCCCAAATACATTCACTCATTAAACACCATACTACCAACAATCAATAAACATTACAATGAGTTAAAGAGCAGCAAATCTTTAGCTATTAACTCATATCCTGCTGCCGCCGCAGGGAATGTTCCGGTAACTGGCTAGACTATAATATCCATTATAATGTACTAAATCTGTACCCCAGTTCCCATTAAGGGTTTGGTAGAATGTAGTTGAATAGTGGGGGGAAAAAAAACCCAAAAAACCACAGAGTGCTTTATAGTATCCAAGTGCAACAAATTTAAGATATCTAAAATCTTAAGAAATATGAGCCGAGCCTTTTTTAAAGTGACAAGTGCCAGCATTAAATGAATCATACTAATTCTGTAGTGAGAGGGATAATTATTATCAGCATTATAGATAAAATCTAATTAACAGGTGCCAAAATTTGTGATAAATACACCTATTGTGACTCTGGCCCGGATATCTAAATTCTAAATTCAAAGTAGATATAAGTGTAACTGAGTGCGTTATATAATATCATATATCCCTATCGAAAAAAAAAACATAAAAAAATTATATATCATTTACAAATATCAGTAGGTTCAATATAAATCTATAACATATAACAAATACATTTCATATCATATTTCCCGAAAAAGGAAAATCTGTCGACATATCGAAATTATCAAAAACAAATAAGTTTCGGAAAAAAAACCAAAAAAAAAAACCACAAAGTGCTTTATAGTATCCAAGTGCAAAACAATTTAAGATATCTAAGTTCCTGAGGAATATGAGCCGAGCCTGTTTTAAAGTGACAAAGTACCAGCATTAAATAAATCGTACTAATTCTATATTAAAAAAAAAATTATTATTATCAGCATTATAAATAAAATCTATTTAACAAGTGCCAAAATTAGTGCTAAATTACAACTGTTGTGAATCAGGCCCGGATAACTAAATTCTACATTGAAAGTAGATATAAGTGTAACAAGGTGCATTATGTAATATAGTATTTCCCTGTCGATTATTATTTTTTGAAATAACAGGGTAAAAACAAAACAAACAAAAAAAAATTATTATCAAATTTAGTCCAGATTCCATAGTGTAATCTTTTCTTGTAGTGTCTCTGGGTCCTTCAGGAGGTACGAATTTTCCTTATAAAAAACTAGTATTGCTATAGGAAATGTCCATCTGTATCGAATCCCATTTCCTAAGTATTTGTGTCAGGTGAGAAAGTTTTTTTCTTGCTTGTCTCGTGGCAAAGGAAAGATCCGGAAAGATTTTGATATCAGTATATTGTTGGGGATTGACTTTCAAAATTTTTCTAAAGCTTTGAACTATAGATTTTTTTAATTGTAGGTTTACAAATCTTAAAATAACATCTCGTGGAGATGACGGGTCCACTTCTTTGGGTTTTCTCTAGTCTATGAAAATTTTCTATGTAATAAGAACCAAGTTTCTCTGCTGATATAAATGAAATGAAAAAATGCTCCAAAAAAGTATACATCTGATCGTTTCCTACAGATTCCGGAATTCCTCTAAGGCGAATGTTTTTACGTCTTGAACGATCTTCAATTTCTATCACCTTGTTCTCTAGGACGTTAATTCGCTTATCAATTGCTCCATTTATAATTCTAAGATTCGTATTTTCATCTTGTATTTTATTAAGCTGGATTGCTTGAATTTCCACTTTTTCGGTTAAATATTCAATTTCTTTCTTTAAATCCGCAGAGTTTTTATCTATATCTTGTTTCAATTTATTGTAAAATGAGTCAAACATAAGACCCAATGACTGGTTAGTAATCTCCTGAAGTAGAATTTCTTCTTCGGGTGGGTTATGAACTGTTATATCCCTGGGCTCGAGGGGAAACGATCTTCTCTCTCTGGGATTTCCAGCGAGAGATTTCCTTGTACAGGGCATTTCTAATTCAAAGCGTTTTGGCGAGTAAAAGGTATTGATTGACTTTGTTTTATCTACAGTTTTTTCTTTATCTTTCTTAGGAGCCATGTTATCTTCTTTTTCTTATCCTATCTTCCTTTGGCTTTCTTTCTTCCCTCCTGCAGTTACCACAACAATTAAATTGTCGGCGTGATCTAAAACAACAAGGGGGAGAACCCTGTTACTGGGTACTCTCCTCCATGCTTTCAAAGGCCTTGCCCGCCATCCTGGCGTTATAACGCCTAGACTCCTGTGCAGGACCGTGCTAAACGCACGGAAGGGAGCCGAGACCACCTTGAACTCCGAACCCCAAACCTCATCCCGCCCGCCAACCACACTCCCCCCGACACCTCACACATATCCCCCCCGTCCGAATCCTACCCTGAAGACCTTCCAGCAGGTTGGATCCGGCGGGAGGCAGCTGACGGCTCGCGGGGGAGACAGGTGGTTATCGGCAGGCGGCTGGTGAACGGAGAGCAGAGGCAGCGGCGATTACGCAGGCAGCGGAGGCACCGGGGTCGTCCGGCCGTGGAAAACGTCCAGTGGTGGGGTCACTCGCAGTAAGGATCAGTCTGCCAGTACCAGAACATGTTACGGAGGCGCGCGCGTCACGTCATCACGTCATCACGTTCGTAAAAAGATTTTTTACAGCATGAATATCTTTAATATTTTTATTAGTGATATTGCAGAAGGTCTTGATGGAAAGGTATGTCTTTTTGCTGACAACTCAAAAATTTGCAATGCAACAGGGTTGATGTTCCTGGAGGGAGAAGCCTAATGGCAAATTATTTAGATAAACTGGAAAAATGGTCAGAGTTGTGGCAACTGGCATATAATGAGACCTCACCTGGAGTATTGTGTATCTCCAGAAGGATATAGATATGGTGAAGAAAGTTCAGAGAAGGGCTACTAAAATAGTTCATGGATTACAGGATAAACCTTACTAGGACAGGTTACATAGTTCATAAGGTTGAAAAAGGACATCAAGTTCGACCCTTCTACCTAACCTTCCTATTCTTCATACATAAGAAGGCAAAAAAACCCCTAATTAAACTACTTCAAATTCTGCAATCTGGGGAAAAAATTCCTTCTTGACTCCAAGAGGCAATCGGATTTAAAATATCTAAAATCTAAAATATTAATGTTATTCTATTTATACCCCTGTATGTCATGCCTTTCTAAGAAAATATCGAGGCCCCTTTTGGAGGTATCTAATGTATATTCCCTTGGAAGTGAATTTTCCTCACTGTAAAGAATCCCTTCCTTTGTGGTCTATGAAACCTGCGCTCTTCAGGTCTGAGGGTGACCTCTTGTTCTTTGTATATTTCTGTTAATGAACAGGTCACTGAAGAGCTCTCTATATTGGCCCTGAATATATTTATATAATGTTATCATATCCCCTCTGAGATGCCGTGTCTAGCGTATATAATTTTAACTTTTTTAGTCTCTCCATAACTAATGTCTCCCAATCCCCTTATTAATTTCGTAGCCCTCCTTTGCACTTTTTCTAATTCCATAATGTCCTTTTTAAGGACCAGTGCCCAGAATTGTACCGCATATTCAAGGTGAGGTCTTACCAATGACCTGTAAAGAGGCAAGATAATATCCTCCTCCCTTGAATCAATAAATCTTTTTATGCATGCCAAAACCTTATTGCCCTCGCAGCTGCTTGCTGGCATTGCGCACTGTTGTCAAGTCTGTTGTCAACCGTTATTCCTAAATCCTTCTCATTGGTAGTTTCCCCCAAGGATATTCCATTTAAAGAATAGGTTGCATTTTTATTATTTTTACCATAATGCATAACTTTGCATTTCTCTATATTGAACCTCATCTGCCACTTGCACGCCCAGTCCCCAACTCTGTCTAAATCTTCCTGCAATGAAGAAACATCAAGATTAGTCTGAATTACCCGGCCTAATTTTGTGTCATCAGCAAAAACTGTGACATGGCTCTCAATGCAGCTTGGGAGATCATTTATAAATAAATTAAAAAGAGGACCGAGAACAGACCCCTGAGACACTCCACTTAATACCTGTGTACAGGCTGAGAAACATCCATTCACAACAACCCTCTGCATTCTATCTTTTAGCCAATTTCTGATGCACATACAGACGTTTGCCCCTAAGCCTATTTCTGTTAATTTATAGAGTAGCCTTTTTGTAGGCTTTGTTTTCATATTTGTATGCCATAAATGATACTACCGACCCCTTGCTTTTATAATGCTTAAATGCCAATTGTTTATTCCTTATTTCCTGTTTTACTTTCCAGGTAAGCCACATTGGTTTTGATTTGTTTCTTTTGTATTTGTTTCCCATAGGTATATATTGGGATGTATAACTTTGCAATATGTGCTTAAAGGTATTCCATTTCTCCTCTGTGTTTAACCCAGAGAACAATCCATCCCAGTCTATACATTCCATGGTGGACCTTAGCCTGTCAAAGTTTGCCCTTCTGAAATTAAGTGTTTTGGTAGAGCAGTTACCCATTTGCATTTTGGAATTAATCTCAAATGAAACCATGTTCTGGTCACTATTTCCCAAGTGTTCTCTTAATTTAATGTTTGAGATAAGTTCCTCATTGTTAGTTATTACCAGATCTAGACAGGCATCCATTCTGGTTGGGGTCTCTACTAATTGCGACATAAATTGGTCATTAAGCAGGTTCAGAAACTTGCTGCCCTTAGTGGAACAAGTTCCACTATTCCAATCTATATCTGGGTAATTAAAATCTCCCATGATTAAAACTTCATTCCTAGTTGCAGCCTTTTCAATTTGAAATATCAGCTGATCTTCCCCCTCATTACTAATGTTGGGTGGCTTGTAGCATACACCCACAAGTAATGTGTGACTCTTTCTACTATCTAGGTTAATCTCTACCCACAGCGTCTCCACATTACTACTGTCATCATGCACATCTTCCTTAATACTGGGCTTTAGTTTAGGGTTTGCATATAAACATATCCCTCCCCCTTTTCTATTTACTCTGTCCCTTCTAAAAAGTGAATATCCTTGTAAGTTTACTGACCAGTCATATGTATCATCCCACCACGTTTCCGTGATACCGATCAAGTCATATTGTTCATTACTTACCAATATTTCCAGCTCACCCATTTTGTTTGCCAAGCTTCTCGCATTTGCTAAAAGACATTTAAGGTTACTACCCATTTCTGGTGTAACAGTTGACAAATAATTCTTGACAGCAGGTTTTGTACTATGCAACACCATATTGTCTGTGCTAACCCCACCAGTGCTCTCACCCCCTTTTCCCATAGCTAGACCCCCTTCTGAGTCTACTCTAGCTAGCACTTCTTTTCTATATTTATCCTCCCCCCCAGAACCTAGTTTAAAAGATCCGCAATTCCCCTAGCCATCCTCTCCCCTAGCACTGCAGCCCCCTCCTCATTGAGGTGCAGTCCATCCCTGCTGTAGAGTCTGTAGCCGACTGCAAAGTCTGCCCAGTTCTCCAAAAACCCAAATCCCTCTTACACCACGCATTGATCTCCCTAAGCTCCCTCTGTCTCCCTGAAGTAGCGTGCGTGTGGTACTGGTAATATTCCAGAGAACATTACCTTGGAGGTCCTTTGCCTAAGTTTCTGACCTAGTGCCTTAAAATAATTTTTAAGGAGTCCTTAACTATGAACAAAGCCTCCACTCTCATCCAAAACCAAATGGCCTTCATTTTGCCAGGCTTAACTGCAACTTCAAAAGGGATCAGGTTATATGGTCAGATGAAAAAAAAATAGTGCTTTTTGGCAATAAACCTCAGAGGTGGGTTTGGTGCATACAGTGTGGTAGCCACATGGAAAAGTACCTCATGCTCACGGTTAAATATGGTGACACTTAAATGTTTTGGGGCTGTTTTCCTGCCAGAGGACCTGGACAGGTTGTTAGGATACATAGCATCATAGAAACTATCAAATATCATCAAATATTAAACACCTGACTGCCTCTGAAAGAAAGCTTAAAATGGGCCGTGGTTGGATCTTTCAAGAGGACAATGATCCAAAACATACATCAAAATCAACACAAAAATGGTTTACTTACCATAAAATCACTGTTCTATCATGGCAATCCCAGTTCCCTGACCCGAACCCCATCAAAAACCTGTGAGGTGAACTGAAGAGTAGAGTCCACCAGCGTCGACCTCAGAATTTGAAACATCTGAAGAGCTTCTGTACTAAACAAAGGTCTCCCTTGCCATGTATTTTCCAACCGCATCAGGTATTATATTATATTGACTAAAAGGGTGCCAATAATTATGCCACATATATATTTCACTTGTTTTTTATAAACATGTATTGTGTTTGCAATTGTTTGATATCCATGAGAGCAAAGTATTTTTGAAGAAAAGATGGGAGAAAAGTATAAAATGATACCATTTATTGGCTAAGAGTTTAATTTCAAGCTTTCAAGACCAAGTTTTTAGGTCCCTTTCTCAGGCATTAATCTTATTCTTAATTCTTAATTGAAGAAAATATCAAAAGATTAAACAATAAAGGCAATTATACTCTGTTACAGAGATAATCTAAGCAAGTGTGCAGCCCCTGTTATTATTAAATGATGATTTAAGTTAAAAAGCCTAAGGTGAAGATGGTGTCACCTGGTGCCGGTGCTCCATTCCCATTGCCATCCATACACCTTTGTATATGTACCCTTTTTCTTCTCTGGTAAAATCAAAGGAGATTCGGATCTTCTCCCCAAAGAGGTGGCACACTGAAGTATTCGAGGGGATGTGGATGCCAAAAGGTCAACCCACATCCACCAACAGGCAGAGTACAAAAACCACCACCGACCAGCCATAAGCCAGGCCAGTGTGGAAATAAAATTGGGGAAAAAAAACAGTGTAGGAGAAGGGTCAATGAATCCATGGTGTTCTTACCAGGCCAAAAAAAGTGCATACTAGGCTTTACAAGCCACTTAAAACACCAATGGTGATGAATCTAAACCCGGGGGCTCCATAGGAACACTTTGGGCTTCAATATATACTAGGCTTTAAGGGAAGTTTTCCCCATCTCACAGTTATTTTAGCACTGTATAACTACAACAAGAATGTCACATATTTAAAATTGAAAGATTACCCTAAATGCTGTATGTAATAAATCTTGTAATACCTATGGATTATTGTTACAAATGTTACAAATTATTATAATTTAACCATCTGCACATGCCTTGTATTGAAGGTACTTTTCCTGTTAAATTGCATGCATTTTAAATTAAATTATGTGAATATGGGTATCTTGTTACAGAGACAATGTACTTCATCCTAAAGGCCATTAAAGATACCATTATGCATTGTGTGACCAGCAAAAAAAATGTACATAATGCAAAAGCTCGCATGGGTTATTTATACAAAGACATAGGTGGAAAACAACTCCTTAGAATTCCCTGTTTTGGTTGAATGTATGAGCCAACTAAAGTCAACACCAAATAAGAAGATAGAATAGCGGGAACTCTCATCACACATTTTGGAAACTCATGATTTTTCTTATAATCTTTAAGAGTTTTAGATATTTTCTTTTAAGCCTAGGGTCACCAGAATTTAAATTCCACTGCCTTATGATATGATTTTTAGAAGAGCTCAAAGCACGATGCCAGCTATATTTCTGAAGCTAATTGTTCAAGAAATCACAAGTTTTAAAATTGAACCATAAAATATGTTTTGCAAATAAGCCATATTTTGTAACATTAATTATTATGATTCTAATAGAAATCTCTGGGACCACCGTCGGCAGCTACCAAAAAAAAAAAAAAAAAAAAAAAAAAGGTTTTGCTGGAAATTCACTGCTGGAGCCCTTTAGTATGTATGGTTAAACATGAGGGGTTAGCATTAACCACTTCACCCCCTCTCAAGGGGAAGATTTCCAAAGGAGCAGTGCCTGACAAATTGCTAAAGGATGTTAGTTTAGGTTGGATTATCTCTTTGGATAATCTCAGGGTTTCACCGTTGGGGTTTGTACCAAGAAGTAGCCAGGGAAGTTCCGGTCTGTCAACGATGATATTGACAAAGGATTACGCAAGGTCTCTTACACCTCTTTTGGTGCATTGTGTGCATCTGGATCTGGAGGATGAAAATGCTACACTTTTTTGCAAGGACAGTGCACATTTGAACCACATTGGGATGCATATTTGGTTACTAGATATGAGGATTGCTCTGGAGAAAGCAATGCCCTTGTGAAGGAGCCAGCACATTTAAGGGATCTATGTGGTGGCTGTGGCAGAGGGTTTCCTCACAAGAAGCAGATGTTTGACAAATAAAATTTGGGGTGGCCATCATCAATTGGGAGGCAACATGTTGGTGGTTTATTTATAACCTTTGGTTTCCCCACAGGCTCGGTCCCGAGGGAGACGTGTTTTAAGGCAGTCTGTCCATCTGCAGGTGTAAGCATTTTGGCTTGTGGATTATGTGGGCAATGTTTGGGTTTAGTGGTATTGGTCACATGGACACCAGTTTAGTTTGTAGATGCTTAATCAATATGTCTATGTATTATTGAAAACAGTTTAATTGTTGTTTGATCTAAAGGATTGTATTGTAATAGGTATTGGAAACATGCTCAATAGAAGTACGCTGTGGGCTTCACAATCCAAAATAATGCTTCCTATCTCTATATTTTGGGAAAATGCGGGATCCAGTCAGCAGTGCACAGGCAGGACAATGCTGACACTAATTTGCTTAGCTAATGTGAGGATCTCACTAATTGAACAATAAATTAGATATGAATGGCTCAGATCTTCTGGCAGTAAAAACGTACCAGGGTTTTTTCATTTAGAGTTAAGTCCAAATATTTTCACACATCTCACATGTAAACTTAGTACTTAGTGAATAAACTCCATTGTCTTTTATAACAATTCCAACCTCATTGCCAAAGTAAGCAAAACAAGAATAAATAAGCTCCACACACTAGTAAAACTACATTCAATATGCTCACTCAAAATCAGGTATCACATAATAAAGCAGGTTAACCATTTTATCATTTTATTGCCGCAAGGTGAATAACGTGTCATATTACAGTTGTAGCTGTATGAGATGAGGCTTAACAAGTTTCACATGGTAGTCTAGCTCTTGGCAACTATCGTGCACTTAACTTGGCTGCGATCTTCATCAAATTGGTCAAAAGCTCCATAAAAAAAGAAGAAGAAAGAAAATAAAAGCCACATTCCGACTGTTCTGAAGTGAAAGGTAGAGCAGCTGTACTTCATTCTGATATACTGGACTCTTAATTATAGCATAACACAGTTTAACAAAATGCATTTTTTGTACTTTATTTCATAAAAGATGAAATTTTTGCATCGCATTAAGACATGATCACAGCACTAGATATATTGTGGGTCCTGTTGTTATCGTCACCATCAATATTCATTGCAGAATAAAAAACATCAAAAGACTGTGATACATAAAGACCTTATTTAAAACTTAAAACATACATTATATTGTAACCCTGTAACCTCCGTGATTTAGGGTCCCTCCACCCGGATTACAACAACGGATTACAATCTCCCTATGGAGATTACTAACACACCCCTAAAAACAACAATATTCCGATTTAACCAACAGTTTCACCTCCCTCCGGGAACTTTCTCCAACTTGTTGCCGCATACCCATACCACAAGCCGTAAATTGCACTAGCATGTGGGCATAAGCACCACGGCCCATTCTATCCCTAGGGACCCTGACCGTGGAAAAAGGCCCTCAAAACTTCAAAATAACCTCAGTTTCCATACCTCGTATGAGAAACTACAAACATCAACCAAGTACCACGAATAAACCATCCATAAAACACAACCGGAACCGTACTTCTCCGCAATCAACCTCTAACCTTGTCAAAAATCTAGGACGGGTAGGAGGAAAACTCTTCTCTGGATTTGGTAAGCGTTCTAGCCTTCCTTATAAAACCCTTACAATGTGTGTCCGGGGTCCACTTTGTAGTTGTGTCAGGTAGTGACCACATTAGTAATTAGTATTTCGTGTGTTGCTGCCTAGTGTGTAGGAAATGTATCAATTTTTCCCTTATACACCCCACTGTGAGGTACTTTACATGTGCTGGAAAAATGGTTGAACTAATATCATAGAGGTTAAGGTCTCATGAACATGGTTAATGTAAAATTGTACTGTAAAACAAATATACCTTTCATGTAACTCAACTTTGGTGCTTAGATGTTTTTCTCACAATCTGAGATAGCCTTAATCTTGTAACCCTAATCTTGTAATTTTATGTAATACATAGTACTGTACAAAATTGTAGGCATATGTGAAAAAATGCTGTAAAGTAAGAATGCTTACAAAATGTTCATAGTTTATCTTTATCATTTAAAATAAAGCAAAGTGTGTGAACGAAAAGAAAAACGTAAATCAAATCAATATTATATGTGACCACCCTTTGCCTTCAACATAGCATCAATTCTTCTAGGTACACGGTTTTTGAAGGAACTTAGCAGTTGCTTTTCTCTATTCATGTAATCCCAAACAGACTTGATGTTGTTGAGATCAGGGCTTAGTGGGGGCCCTATCATCACTTTCAGGACTCATTTTTCATCTTTACAGCGAAGATAGTTCTTAATGACTTTGGCTGTATGTTTGGGGCCTTTGTCATGCTGCAGAATAAATTTGGGGCCAATCAGATGCCACAAATGTGGAAGCATGCAGTTGTCTAAAATGCTGTTGTATGCTGTAGAATGAACATTGCCCTTCACTGGACCTAACCGTGAAAACCAGCACCAGACCATTATACCTCCTCCACCAAACTTTACGGTAGGCACTATATATCGTGGTAGGTATTATTCTCCTGGCATCCACCAAACCCAGGTTCTTTCACCAGAATTCATCACTCCAGAGAAGTTTATTCTATGTCAGGAACCAGGAACACCTTTAAAGGCAAAGGACAGAATTGTAGTCCAAAACGTAATCAAAAGACAAGCCAGGTTCGGTAGCCAGGACAGGTAGTCAGACGGGTTCAGGGATACGAAGATCAGCGAAGTCAGTATACAATAGCCAGGGATCAGGAGCCAGGAGAGAAGTCAGACAAAGCCTGGTCATACACAAGAACACAGGAAACAAAATAACACAAAGCCAGAACAGACACAAAGGAAAAAGAGGAAATGGAACTCGCTGATTAAATAGCCAGAAAGGAATTGCCTGATATCAGCCAGGTGGGCAACTATGGTAATTGTGAGGCAGTTAAACATCAGCTGAGTCAGTCTTGACACAGGGAATGCAAAACTGCTTGTTAGCAATCAGCTGACTTAGCCTTACACAGGGAGGAAAGGCACCTCATTTGAAATAAGTAGAGAGCCGTAACACAATTCCAGCAGACGCTTAGCATTGTGCATAGTGTTATTTTGCATGTATGCAGCTGCTTAGCAATTGAATCCCATTTCATAAAGCTTTGGGTGATGCTACCTCCAGAGGCAGCTTTGAACTGAGATGTGACTTTTGTGTTGCGCTCTTCAGCACTTGGCAGCCCAATACTGTGAATTTGTGTGGTCTACAGTTTTGTGGCTGAGCTGTTGTTACTCCTAGATGCTTCCACATACACCTGTTAGCAATAAACTCAATAACTAGGAGGGGTGTCAACACACTTTTGGGTATATATTAGACTTGCTTGTACGAATGCGTTTTCGTGCTGAATTTTACCATTTCATCCATTCGTCTAAATAACTAATGAATGAATGTAATATTGGAGGAAAGAAACGAAAAAGGAATGCACGCAATATCTGAAAATCTTTGTCCATTTGTTTGTTGCCATGACTTCCATTTTAACCATTTTTCCATTCAGCTTCTTCTACGTGTTTATTTCTTGTTTCCATGACAATTGGACAAACGAATGGGATTTCCAAAACTGAAAATGTTGGACGGACATTTCTGATAAATATGTAGTAAATTGGTATATTCCAAAATGCTTAATGGATTAGATTTATATTCCAAAAGTTTGGTAATTTAGTCTTTCTTTATGTTTTACTGGTAAAAGTTTGGTGCATCTTATCATCTGGTGCATCTTTATATATTGTAAAAATCTATAATTGATAAAAATGACCTGTAAATGAGCAGCAATAATTTAGCTGTTTAAATATCCTGTTTTTACTCTCTTTTTTCCAAAGAATAATTCCTTGTATTTGATGATTGTTTGTAATGTCTATATTCATTTGTATCTTGGAGTGGGACTTGTTTTTAGTTGATACATATGGATCATATTGGTTGCTTCAGAACTAAATCCCACTTACCTTGAAACATAGATTTCGGTATAATTCCCCAAAAACAGCAAGAAACTTGATATCTCCTGGAAAGTTTGGGCAAAAATGTAAGGGCAAGATTTCAAGTCAATTAACATAAATCACAGGTATCAAAAAACCAACCAGAAAAGCATGGTTAGTAAAAGCATAGTGTTGTGATATAAACAGTTATCACAATGTGTAAACAATAAGCAAGATTTTATTTAAGAGCGATCATAAAGCAGTTGGTCTCCTTCAATGGATTTTATTGAGATAACTCAGGGATTCAATGACGCCGTCCTTTCCTTATACAATCATGTTAATTAAACCCCCCCAACCTAGACAAAGATGGAAAACATTATAAAATTTGGCCCAGAGCTTATGTTTGGTAAAAACCTGACATGTTTCTAAATTTGGATATGATGCTTAATGGGAAAAAACATAAACAGAGTATAATAGCTACCATACAGCTGGTAGTTTGAGGTTGCTAGTAGTGCTAATTAAAGTATGTTTTAAAGGTCTGTAGGCCAA
>VKOC01033980.1:0-13635 GCA_009364415.1 Spea multiplicata | reverse complement strand
TTTTTTTTTTTTTTTTTTTTTTCGCTTTCTTCGCCGAAGATGTCTTTATTGAAAAGGACAGAAGACGAAATTCTAGTTATTATTTTTTATCATCATCTTTTATTTCTATAGCGCCAACAATTTAAAGCAGAGTTTCTAGCAGTGCCTGCATTCAAGGGGTCTGACGCCGCTGGAACGCGTATTCGTCGCGTAAACATGGTCCTGCCTGTACGCTTACAATTTAGAGTATTTTTTTTTTATATTTACTAACATGTAATAACAACAAGTTGGAGAGATAAGTAACATAGTGTCTTTAATTTGATACAGACAATAAAAAAATCCTGATTATTTTAGTTATCAAATGATACTCATGTGATGCTATTTAAATATATATATATATATTTATTTACCTAAATCTATAATTTAAGTGACCCAATAGAACAAATCTGAAATTCTAAGACATCCGAAAACACTTTTCTGTAAACCAACGTATTGGGCATTTTCCCATCTGCCAGACCATTCTGCTGGCTGGTAAACCCTTGTGATATTTTTTCCAGATGTGAATATAAATCTGCCTCCCAGCATCCGAGACATTTCTGTTTTAGAAGGTGACACTTTTTATGTGACTTTGTGACCCGTGGATATTGGGTTTATAACTGTGTAAGGCTTTAGAAGAATGCATTTTATTTACACAATTTTGTTTATAAACACACTTCCTGCTGGTTGTTTACACACATCATAGGGATACTTTGGACTATAGAACACTGTGATACACCCAGCAAGCATTCTGACTTCAGGGGAGGAAAAAGGGACAAAGGATTATTTTGTCTGGAGGAGGGACCGTCCTTCCTATTGAGGGAGATTTGGTGTGTACGTGTATGGGTGTTTATTATATTGTAAACAAAGACTTGTTTGCAGTCTGTAAACTTTCACTGAATATTTTTTTTTACAAAAATATGTCACACATACCCATATCTGGGTATATCTGCTGTTTTTTTTAAAAGGAGCTTGAACTCCAAAGACCTCCTCACTAAACTTGCCGTTTACAATAAATCAACCTTTATATGGCATTTGCAATAATAATTGATAAACAGTGAAGACATAACTAATTCGGGAGCTGCCCTATCATGTTCTTTTTGTGTGTCCCATGTTTCCATGTGCAAATATACAACTGTTCTTAAATGGATAACGAAGATCACCTTGAGAGGTCGAGGACTCCAGTGTTCTTCTGTGGACCACATGCATAAACTCTGACTACTTGATCTACCAAAAGGTTATTTGGAACCCGTAGTACCAGGAGAGACCGTGCTTGTCCCAGCTTAATGCAGCATTAGGCTTCTGGCTCCATTGCCTTATTTTCTGGCCAGTATACAGAGTTTATGGCTTGTTGAAGTAGAGCCAAGCAATGATGGGAGTTGTATCTTAAAAACAACTGGTGGAGCACAGGCAGTTCATCTCTGTGAGTGCATTAGAAATAGTATGATAATAGATCTTTCCCGATACCTTTCTATCCCATGTACTAAGAACAAACAGCTCTTACCAGAACCGGACTGGGGCGTAAAATGAGCCCCTAAGGATCAGCAGGTAGGGAATAACTTATTAGGTAACGTAACCATGCCACTCTTCTAACTGAATATATAACTAACTAACATACATGCTCTGTTAGGCACACTTTCCATAAGCGTTCATAGTAAAACCTGCGATCTAGGTCTGGAATGGCCAGCAGGCAAATGGCTGGTGTGCCACTGCCCGGTAACTCCCACCTCCAGACTAGTCAGCCGGCCGGTGTATTAATGCAGCGTGGGTCCGCCTGCTTTATACTTGTAGCCACACGGCACCTCTACATCTAACATAGAATTTGAAGGCAGATGAAAAAGCATTCAGTCCATTTAGGCTGCCCATTTTATGCATTTTATTAAAAATACTGCATGTAGTAACATGTATCCACAGGTAGGCTGGCCATCTGGCACACTGGGCAAATGCCCGGTGGGCTGCTGGCCAGTAGGGCCAGATAATTACTACAGCTTTAGTGGTAGATCATTAAGTATGGTTTGGACCACTATATTACTGGCCCATTCTACCCTGGTTGCCAGCCATAGCAGGTATGGTGGTAGCCTCTCTGGTGGCTTTGGTCTCATACAACTGAACTGATAAGAAGATCTCAAAATGAGCTAAGCAATCTAAAGTATGTTTTTGCACATTTAATATAGAAAATGTTTAGTATTCAGCCTGATATCATACTCTGGGAAAAACAGATGGAAAAATCATACTTGAAGGGAAAGTATTTATTCTCCTTGGAACTTCTTGAAGACGGAACAAAGCACCCCTTCTAGTTTTAATGCCATACCCAAACAAAGAATTTTCTTCTTATTAATGATCCTTTTCATGCTGGGCGCAGCAAGTATCCAGCGCTCAAGGAATCCAAGTCATAGTAAAGGAAAATTTGCATTGCAGTTGTTTGTTTATCCATCATTAACCCGTTGAGCGTAAGACTACCTGGAATGCATTGTAACAGAATGAACTATTAACCCATGCAGAACTGAGACACATTAACACATGGCCTGGCTGGAAGTTCATTGCCTTATCTAGTGCAATTGAGCTCCTTATCCTAGGTGATAGAGAATGCTTATTAGTTTATTACCCTCTGTCTTGTAAATAACAGGGTCCTCAATGACTCAAATATAATCAAGACTCTTTATATTTCCTGAAGACAGTGATGTTGTTTATTTACCAAGCTGAGATATATTTAAAGGGACAGTAATAGCTCATAACAAATAAACCCAAAAGCATGTGATATAATACAAGGCAAGTTTAGTATTGTCCTGGTGCGCAGTGGTGTAGTTACCCTTGGGGCCGACCTATAGCAGCGCCCCAGTCATCTTCACCTTTGTGGTCGGATTCCCCGAAAATATGACGTCATATCCTGACGTGCCTTACCTTATGACACACAGTGCCTTTTAATGAAGTCTATGGAGGCTGTGCCGGCTCAGCACAGCCTTCATAGCCTTAATAGGTCAGTTGGGGAGATCAGAGATTGTAACCGACCCATTGTTCGGCGGGGGACACTGGGCATCTGCCCCCCCGTTTTGTAGCGGGGGGGGACTCCTGACACCCATGACCTGCCACTGTAGGAGATGTCACTGCCTGGGGGTTTAAATGTGATTCACCTCACACATATAATCCTTGCACCAGGTCTTAGTACCTTCTTTGCTATAATGTGCTTTTGGCTGTTACAACTCACCAATATAATTTTATGGTTTTTGCAAACTATAAAAGATGTTAAATAGGTGTACTAAATGTGATCAATGAATATAGAACGTTTTAAAATGCTCTATTGCTTACTTTAAAGTTGCTTCCTTGTTTGATTTTTTGACAGGGATAGGACAAAGTTCAAGAAAGTCACACCGAAGCTGTTGAAAACATAGTAATTAATAGGAATTGAATTCATTGCTCTGCTTGGAAGATGATTATGCTGAAAAACCACCAACGATCACAAAACAACACATGATGAGCGTTTCTTATTTCACCCCAACTCTTTTTCAAAGTTTCTAAAATTGCAATCAGCAAACCCTTTGTATCAACTGCTTGCTATTTGCGGATCGTTTCTGGAAACCATAGCATCTTACTATTTTTGCTAATGAAGTCATATTCAGATTTAACACAGTTTTGTTAGTCCCCATGCATTGTTATCTGCATTGCAAACTTTAGTTAGGTTAGTGAATTTTAGGCCATTGTTTGCTCATTGGCGTCTATAAGCAGGGCTACCGTCAGGCACTCCTAAATCCAGGCCCTGGGGCTTAAGCCTTACTTACCCTGGCTTCTGGGATGCCCTGCTTCTAAGGGGCATCCTTCTGTCCCTTCTTTTGCCAAGTCATAGGGACAGATAGTAATGTCCTCCACCACAACTTTTGTTCATCAGTTAATAAAATGTGCCATTAATCTGGTATGAGCCCTTCTAATAAACACTGCTGGTGAATAAACTGAATTATAAGCAGTTTAGTCTCTAAAACTGAAGCTGAGGTCATCTCGTAACGCATACATTTCAGCTTATTTTAATAGCGTATTTACTAACAAACCCTACTTGGGCATGCCAGGGAACGAGAACAATAAAGAGTCACAGCTTTATTCTGGGCTGGGCAGAAAGTTAGGTACCCGTGGGTGAATTTTTGGCACATTCAAGCAGACTCTTTAAGCCTTTCCTCATTTGCATAGTTCCATCCGCATTACAATTGTTACAAAATACGTAACAGAGAAACAAGACAAGGCGTTCTATTGTGATGAAATTGTTGGAGGCCCAATTGAAGTCTGTACATTAAATAACCAAACAAGAAACGATGCTTTTCTGTAGAGCTATTCCTATGCCAAATGCTACCCGAGGCAAGAAAAAGTCTAAATCAGTCTTCCCCTATTGTATACTCCTGCGTGATGTCGTCATGATGTTACTTGGTAGGTACCACAACCATCTCTTCCCTAAATATTCCCATTACTCGTTAATTTATAAGCAGTGGTGTATTTTCATAGGTGCTGCTGTGGGCCACCGGTTGTATATATACTCGGCCACAGCATTAAAATGTGACCTGCGCCTGCCCGTATCCAGCTGGGGCCACTGGCCCTAAAGTACCAAAGGCCATCCAGTCACCCTAAGTGACAGTACTATCTTCTGCCCATTGCAGCTGCAAACACCCAGGGGCCACAGGGACCCGTGTTACTTCCCTGACTTCAATTTTTATGTCTCACTGCTGAATAGCTCTATAAATTTTTTAGTTTTTTAAAAAACTGATCGTTCATAGCTCAGAAAGCTGTTTCCAGCAATTTTTGTTTCTTTAAAGTATATTTTTTTCCTTCCAATAACTTCTACAGAAACCGTATGTTTTTCGTACACTCAGCAGCACACAAGGCCTCCTCTCGCTTTTCAGTTTAAATGTATTTTCCCAGCTGGGAATAAAACAGAGTAATTGTATATATGTAAATTGGTTCAACGTCTCTCTAGACATAAAAAAATGCCCAAATCACTTCTGCTGGGAGGCTGTTCCATTTATACCCTCTCAGTAAAGTAAAATATTCTTATATTGCACCTAAGCCGATGACCCCATAATTCTATAATTTGAGTAGCCCCCTATTCCATGTTTAGCCTGTGTGGGGAAAGTATGGTATATAATGTGCCATGAAAGGGCTGAGCCTGGACCCCTGTTTCTTCTTTATAACATGGACTGAGGAAAAGATGTAGTTCTAGGGGCATTAGCAACAAGGGATGATGGTGTGTGGAAAATGTCTCTCCAAGTATCTCCTCTACCTAGAACAGTATGTGATCATGGCTGTGAATGGGACGGTTATATGTAACCTGCATGATTTACAGATCCATACATGGTTCGGATATTGGAGGAAAATTCCTATAGTTACCTATATAGAATTTGTTAGAGGAACATACCCTATAAAAAGAACAAAACCTTCTCCAGCAGACTCCGGAGAATCGTTGTTTTTCTTATTTCAAAGAAAAGCACAATATATATAATATTATATTATTATTTAAGTGCTGACATATTCCATAACTATCTGCAATGGCCAGATGGCTCTATGAGATACGGTTTCTCAAAAATGTAGACACTTTGTGGATATGGTAAAATGTTCTTTCCTCGGTCACCCTTGCACTGATATAATTTCTCCAATTCATTGAAAAAGAATGCCTACTTTTCTTAGCTTTTGAAATGTATTTGACATACAAACTTAATAATGTTGGCCGGGCAAGTGTAATAACTTTCACCTTGAAATAAGTCCTTACAACCTTGACAATAAATCCCGCCGGGTACTGTCACTTCCATTGAAAATGATAATTAAAGGAAACTCGCTCCATTTCCTGCACACATGTAGTGATATCTTCAGCAAGGAAATGACTTCATTTTTAACACTTCCCAGGGACACATAGTAAACAACAATAACACGATGAGGTAGACGGCAATGGGTAGAGTGATTATCTCATCTTGTGGCACCAAATAAACCTTCTTTCCTTTGGTGGGACGATAAAAACAAACTTTTTAGAAGCTTCTTCAGTTTCTATGGCAAGAGTGCGAGGTTTTGTATCACATGACAATTATGAGTAGAGAATTATTTATCGTAAAGGATTGGCATTCACCAGTAATAGGAGTGATGACCCTAATTCGGCGTTTGTTATAAAAGTGTTACATTCATGAAAGTTGAACAGTTTTACAAAATACATATATTCTGATAGAACAGTCCTCAAGCTCAACATGAGTGGTCTAATGATCTAAACCAGCTTAGGTAATAAGATAGTTGGCATAATAAACTATTGTGAATGATTCGCTCCTGTTCACTACACATTCTCAATACGGGACTGCATAGGAAGCCCATACATTGGAAAAGCGCAGAGAGAACACATTGTAAAATGTGGAACAGGAAATAATATTTTAAAAATTGGTAATGTGGCAAAAAGCAGCCCAGGAGTATTGGCGGATCCAGGAGGGGCAGCAGGGCAGTGTTACCTTTTTATCTTCCAAATTTCAGGAGGAGGCAGAGTTGTGAAGCACATCAGTTCTCAAAGACAAGCTGAGGCTTCGCAAGGTAAGTTACCTGTGTTTGGGTATTTATGTGTGTCTGTTTCGGTATGTTAGTGTGTATCTATGTATGTATGTGTTTCTGTCTGAATATGTTAGTGTGTGTCTGGGTGTGAACATACGATGCGGGTGAAACCAGCTCAATACAAGCTTTGACTTGTGGTTCATTTGGTTGAAATGATCAAGGTCGAAAATGCTCTGGCCGTTTCAGATTAGTGTAGAAAATATGTCCGTGGGTGTAAGAAAACAAATGTGGTCATAATATATATTTCTAGCTTGCAAGAACCCTTCTCACCTCTTGTTTCTTTAAGTCAAACGTTTATGTTATGGACTACTTGGTATGTCCTGTTTATCCAATAATAATAATAATAGTAATAATAATAATAATAATAACAACTATAATATATCGAATGTGCTATCCACTCTTTTTTCATTAAGTCTAACATAGTTAAACAATGTGTTCTTCAGTGGCCCTTAGCAAGACAGGAATTTGGGCCATGTTTAGCCTGATAATCCGTTGATCATTCTGATCTATCCAGCTAGTTTGATACATTTGGATCTGGTGGTTGTGCAAGTGCCCTTGTTCAGTGTGTCCCAATAGCATCACATGGTCATACAAGGAACATCAATTCTATACGCTAGCAAGGGCTGACTTGTAAAAGGCTCTACAGTAAATCATGCTGCTGAATAGAATGAGAACATGTTAGTAGTGCTGTACTAAAGTAACTTTACTGGATACAAGTTAAAAAGATGCAGAGATAAAAATACAGATCCGTATATATCCTAAAAGTCAATAGCCCCTATCACTACAGTTCCGTGGGTGGTCCTCCCAGGTGGCTCAATATGTCCCACTGGACACCATTCACCATTTTTCCAGAAGTGTTTGCCTTCTACAATGTTGTATATCTGTTTGCATGAAGGTATGACAGCTTAGATAAGTTAAACCAATGTTTATATGCTGGAACTAGAAGATGCTTACCCAGAACACAAAGAAAATGGCAATGAAAAACATGTTTTAGATAATAAACTCAGGAGCGCAGGGTAATCTGGTTCCATGTATACCAACCAACCGCTGTCTATGCAGATGAATGTTTCTCTAGAGTGTAGACAAAGCTGGTAAAGTGGCTGAATATTCAAGAACAGGCTTTTAATGTCATTCGAACTCAAAGGGCCTCATTACGCTGGAAATCTTGAATCACAAGTGACAATCCCATATGTTCAGCTGTTCATGAGTAAATAAAGTACGGATCCAGCAGGTGGCTGCATTCTGGAGAGCAGGATCATTAACTTTTGTTATAGATGATTCTGTCCTGCTGATTGCACTTGTTTGTGAAATAACATAATACATCTAAACTACAATCTGTTCATCATCATTGACAGAACAGTATCTTCTTATAAAGGCTAGGTACATAGGATTACAATGTCGGATTTAAAGACCCTCGGACTATACAAGTTTTCCTTTTACTACAAAATTACAATGCTCTCTTTAATAGTGATTTCCGCTACTTAGAATATACTCATAAGTGTGTCAGAATGGTGATAAGTAATAATAAGTGATAAGTAAGGAAGGAGTGCCACCTATACTACCTCCACACTCTGTACCCATCAAACGAGGCGCCTACTATATACGGTACTTAATATTGCCTTACTTATATACATGATTTTAAGTAGGAAAATTTAAGGAAGAAAGGGAACAAAATGAGGAAAGAAGAGACTTATTGGAATAGCATTGAATAAATAAAAGAGGTCTTGTGGTTTGGCCGAAAGTCTGTCTAGTGATAGCATACCTGGGAACATCCAGGCTACGGCTACTTAAACCCCTTCCTCTTCGAGATCCGTGAGGGCGGGCCCACTACCATCAGTGGGCAGGGCCGATGATGTTGTGGGCGGGGCTAGCCCCAAACGCATTACATTTGTAAAGGGTAGGAGGGGTAATATGGGTGTGGAGTGGGGCATGTCTAAATGCTCTTCTCAGGACAAGGAGATTTTGCGATTCAGAGATCCGCAGAATAGGCTCTTCACCCAGATTACAGCGATTAGCACTAAAGCTGGCTCTGAAAATATCTCAGATGGACATGGTTCTTACACAATTCCCTATCTGACATCCATCAAAGAACTCCAAGCAAAATGTGTGAAAGCAAACGTGATCAATGACTTACAGAGCTAACCATAACCATAATGTTATATACTATGCCAGGCAATATTAGAAAAGTGAAGGAATGCTTATTCTAGCACATTTCAATGTGAGACATTATTTAAAACATTATGCACAGGCGTGCGCGTTGCGTTTTTATACTCACATTGCCTTGCGCCGCAGGACCTGATGTACTTTTTTCTTTCCATGTTTATCCATATGATTGGAGTTTGATTACTCCACCTTCATATATTTCTTAAGGTTAATCTCTATATATTTTTGTCTACTTTTGGGAATACTCAGAGCCCATGAATCACTGTTTAACCGGTTAGCATGCAACCCTATCGGCCACCAAGCATTTGCCCCGGTGTGTCTACTCAACTTTAAGACCTGAAAAACAGGCCCTGCTCCTTATATCAGGGAGTGGATAGAATGCTGATTCTCCTACAAATAATTGTGGGCAATTGTAAGCAAGACATTCAATAGGTATGGGAAGATTCTAAAGACAAGGTTTATTGAAAAACAGCTATTTAAAGGATGGTAAATGTATTAACATACTGTATAAGCCACAAAAGTTTTTTTACTAGTGATGGTGACCCTTATCTGTAAGGTCAGTTCACTGGTACTCCGTAATTATAGGCTTCTCGGTTTCACTGAATTGATAAGTGTCTGATCCACGTAACTTAAAACTTTCAAAATGAGCCCAGAATGGGACCTTCTCGAATATTTACAATATGATGGCTGTCAGAAACATTTTTATGCAATCAGTATTCAAAAAGGTAAGTGCTTGCAGGTAAGGTTGGAGAAAACCAGTAGTTTCCACTCTATGACTTCATTATATATATATGAAGACCCAACCTGCAGCAAGGACTGAGCTGGCCTATATAGTACAAAGTTTAATGGGTGAAGGATCTTTCAAGAGATCTCACTGGTATAGCAATACCTTTTGTAAGGCTTGCCAAGCTCTCCTTGCAGGAATCCCTCACTGTGGTTTCCCCGTCTTCATTTGCAGTGATGGCATGCAGCTTAAAACAAACTTTTCAGCAAACTCCCACTTTAGTGAATTGATTCTGCAATGTGTGCTAACCCGCTAAAAATCATTCGTAAAGCAAACACTAACGTGTTAGCTCCTGTCACCAAAAAAAAAGGAATGCTTTAACTGCTTAAAGTATTTTATGTAACACAGCAGCACTTTCATTATTGGTCTTGTGTCCAAGGCATGTTGGATGTCAGAAATATAGAATTTGATAGCAGGTAAGAGCAATGTGGCTCATCTAATCTACTAGGTTTTCCTATTGGCTCTAAGATCTCAAAACTTGTTATTTATTCAGGGTATGTTTATACTGAAATTCCCACATGGTGTTAACTTCGACCACTTCTACTAGAAAGCTATAAAAACATAATAGCATATCTTTTATTTTTCCCAAAAGGACAGTTGGGAGCAGGAGGACCTGCCTTAGGATTGCTTAGCCGACCTGGCTCTGGACATGCTTTACATGTTTCTGGACAATGTTTTACTATTTTATGTTTATGTAATGAAAATCACATTTCCATTACATTTGGTGGGGGCATGTTTACTGGTAATGTGTCTCCTTTAAACATATCTAAGATATCTTCAGCTCTCAAGCAGGCACTTCAGTAGCTAAACCAATAATTGGTAACAGGACTAGTACTGCTGTCAGGTCAATCTATGTTGTTTTGGGTCAAGTGAGCTTTTCCTGGGTGGCAAGCGTTTGTGTTAATGGTGCATCTCCAGTCTCTTTGACCGTGCTCCTCACAAAGTGCAGGTCCTCTATATCAAGGGAACAAAGTCGTATCTGGATGCCATCAAAGTCTTTGTACAGTGCATGGTCGCAGGGCCAAACACAGGCAGATTTGTTCTTGGAGAGACAGGGATCTTATACATTACTATTTGAATAAAATCATCAGGTATAATACACTAACTAAAAAGTTAAAAGTGCTGGGAAGGCCTTAGGAAAAATCCTTCCACAGCCCTGATTTGGCAGTAGGACACAGAAGAGTGAGCTGGGACTATGTCACCCTCATCATCTGGTGGTGCACCTTAGAATCTTTGTGATAGAGTAAAATCACTCAAAGCTTAAAAGCATTTTGATCCTTCCATTTACATATTCGCTGTGCGGTGTCATGGTCAAAAAAGAAAAATAATGTCGTTATATATGACTATTCATTTGTGTAGACAACTGATCATCCATTATCTCCCCTTCTGGAATTAAGTCACCATGCATAATTGACACCTCATGACACATCAAACAATGTTGAACATTGCAGTGTTTAGAAAATTTGTCTACAGAAACTAGAAACTAGACAATTCTATTTCTTGCTATGGTTTTAAGACCAGATTTCCGAGTCTGTGTTGGAAACACGTTACATGCATATGTCGAGCTTCGGTATCTCACTAGCTATACACTTTCATAAGGGTGGATTGTAGATACAATCAAAGACGCAATACTGTGTTATTGATTATGTAAAATTGCATGCATTGCTTTGTAGTAGAGAAAATATTTTTAGCTATATTTTTAAATATATTTAATATGATGTACTAAGGGGTTTTAACTAAATCTTTCTGGATTTTTATAATGACTATTCAATGAGTCAGTGCAAATCCTGACATGTACAGTAATCTTCTTTCCCTATAGCAAGGAAGGGTTTACTTATATGAGCTGCAAACTGTCATCCAGCGTACACGTCAATAACTGTGATGCACTTCCAAAATATATGGAGATTTAAAAAGAATGGGCCAGAATAAGAAAAAAAAAATGACACACATTACGGCATTAGGGTCTCATCTGGCCGTATATTTATATTTATCTACTTTCCTTCCTGTTTCTAAAAAATATTCTTTTGGTTAGTAGTTGCTCGTTATCTGCCCCTGAATCTCATGGCACCATGGGATAACTGTGCCAAGTGTCTTTATTTGTCCCCAAACAGATTCATGACTTGAGACTTTACTGAAAAAATGCTGCCATTAAAAAACGATCCTTTTTTTTCTGTAGGCCAAGGTATTCACGTACATCCTCGTCATGTGACACAGCGGAAACTGGATGCTCAGTCTTACTCATCTGGGGCTGTTTTCCCCACTTGGGATATGTCGCCCTCCTTCCCTCCCAGGTGAAAGGGAGGGTTGGATCTTCTAAGTCTCCCTCTAACGAAGGAAAACACCAACGTTGTTAGAGCGGTGGCCAAAAGGCATAACCCATTCCCCCCACCACTTTGCCATTTTCAGTGCAAAATCAAAAAACGTGAATCAATTTCCACACAAAAATGCAGAAAAACACCTCAAAATAGTGCAAGAAAACTTGCCTTTCTTGGCCACAGTCCATGGCTGGTGTTATACAAATTTAGGGTAGTTAAATAACAAAGGTGCAATAAAGGGTTCAAACCAGTGCTTACTCACAAACTGAGCGTATTGTGCACCTCCACGATAATACACTACAGTGTTAAGCACTGACCTAACTGGGGGGGGGGGAGGGGGGGGCTCCAAACATACCTTGGCCTTCAATGGTGCCCCAACCTCAAGGCCAGAGGACCAAGTGTTTCCCCGTCTGACAGGTACTACCTTTGATCTTTGAAAAGTTTGCAATGATGAATTGGTTGTGAGCTTCTCCTGCCTCACTGTTGTAAGTGGCTTTTTACCCCCTAGCGTGACACATAGTATTGTGTTTGGTCAATATGGGAGTTGGTCATACATGGAGCCAGAATCAAAACCATACTATGCAGTTGCTGTCCACTTTGCAAAAATCCTGTCATGTTTTTAAATTCTGAAAGAATGACAGTGATGGGTCTGGAATTTCTAATGACAAATGCATATTTCACAAGGTCAAACATGTGACCTTCAAAATTAAGTAAACATTTTGCCTTTATTGCCCAGTCAATAAGTGAAGTATTTTACTCTTCCGACAGATGAAAGTGATATGTTAGCTATGGTTACCATGGGAAAGACAAACAGCTAGTAGCGCTAATCCAGGCAAGAATTCAAACCATTCTAAACCTCACCAACCATAACCAATGCCATAGCATACATCAGGACAACTTAATCAAGCTAAATAACTATTCTGGAACCACTGCATTTCATATTTGGAGGATAAATTGCCTCTTCTCTCTAAATATGTAGTTTCTATAGTAGAAATAAAGGTCTTCAGCCAATACGATGTTGCCATTAAAACACCTTGTTAGCACCGTATATTTTAACAGAAATAGAGACTTGTATAGGTGTTTGAATACAGACGCATTTTCCTCGATATTTCCTCTAGGGGAAAAATATTGCTTGTTCAGGTCAGCATATTTATTTTCGAAATTATGAGATGCTTCTTGTCACATGAAGCAATAAGAAGTCTTATACAAATTAAGATGGAGCTATTTTTGTATTATTTTTTTGTACAAACGAGAGCTGCTGATACTTTTTGTATTTGGGGATAGGTGGAAGGAATAGGTGGTTCCATAGAAGGCAGGAGGAGAGGATGATATTGTATCATTCATAATAGATGGGAAAAGGGAGATGACTTTGAGAGGCATTAATGGAATGCAAGGTTGATTATGTGAGATTGTGAATGACAAATAAACATAAAGTATATGCGGAAAATGAAGGTTTATGGTATCGGTGATCTAGAAAAGGTAGTCAGTGATGTATCCTGCCCTAAGGCGGCAGGTCCTGGGGTGCAGCAGTCCCCTGGTACAAAACCGAGGGGCAGATCGTCTTCTTGGAGCATTTAAATATATATTAAATTGTAACAATATTCATATATTTATATTTCTAGGCACCCTTCTATCTTATAAGGGAAACATACTCATTGTAATCAACAAAATTCAGAATGTTTCCATTTATTAAGAATTTCACCGCCCATAAAATGCAGCAGATAAAAATGTTGCAATTCAATACTTTACACAGAAATATGGGTTTAATTAATCTTTTTAGATTCTACTGATTTTCTGTTC
>VKOC01033978.1:0-13965 GCA_009364415.1 Spea multiplicata | reverse complement strand
TATATGCATATCTATGTTTTGTTTTTTGTTTTTATTTATTTTCTTGTTATTATTTCTTCCACACTGGGTCGTTTGCCGCCTTTGCTTTATTTTACACTTCCTGCCTTCTCATCGGCGTCTGTTTCGCTGTGGTGCTGTATTACCGTTCCACATGGGCGGGTGGTGGGATGCTCTGTTCTGTTCATTGATATCTTATTGCTATAAACGGTTTTTACTGTTGCATTTATACTGAATTTATAGCCTTCCTTGACTCCTAACTTTTCTGCCCCGCGCGGGGTATTAGTGTCCTGGTAGTGTTCTATTGGTGGTCCTTGTCCCTCGGCCGAGGTTCGGGTTCTCCACCGGTAGACGACACGTTTGCCCCTAGACTCCCTTCCCCCCTTCTGTCCTAGCTCCCCTCCTTCACCTTCCCCTCCTCTAATATCCTGGTCCTTCCCCCCTTTCCTGGGTGTCGGGTCCATCGCTGTCCTCGATGGCTTTCCAACCGGCCCCCCTGACGTTCTTCTCTGTGAATGCCAAGGGTCTTAACATTCCTGAAAAGCGCTCTTGGGCCTTAGGGACTTTCGCCTCCACAAGGCTTCGGTTGTTTTTCTTCAGGAAACGCATTTTAGGGCGGGGCAGGCTCCCAGTCTTCACGACTCCCATTATCCCGTTGGTTACTTCAGCAATAATCCCGACGCCAAGACGAAGGGGACTGCCATTCTGATCGCTAAATCTATCCCGTTTGTGGTTAAAGACTCTATGTCTTCCCCAGCAACCTCTCGCTGTTATTTGACCTCAATTTCCTTCCTTTGCTCCACCAGGTCTCTGTGGACCTCTGTAAATGGGCGTACCCTCACGTGTCCTGGTTTGGGAGAGTATCGGTTATTAAAATGAACGTTTTGCCCAGATTTTTGTACCTTTTTCACACCCTCCCCATCTTTATCCCCCGTTCTTATTTTCGGAGATGTCAGCGGGCCTTTATTAAATACATCTGGGCCTCGGGTTCCTCCCGATTGGGCTTTCATCACCTTACCCGCCCCAAGCTGAATGGAGGTCTGGGGGCTCCAGACTTGGAGCTCTACTACCATGCGGCTCATCTCCGCCGGGTGGTGGAGTGGTCGATCCTCGCCCCTAAACAGTGGGTGGAAATTGAGAATGCTGTGGTCCCTTGCCCTATTTATGCGTATCCTTGGCTGCCAGATTTACATAAACGCGCTGCCTCTCTCAGACACACCACCGTCTCCCCTACGGTTAAAATTCTTAAAAAATATATGTCTCTGCGGATAATAACGTCTTCCCCATCCCCTCTGTTCCCTTTATCTGGCAACCCTGCGTTTTCCCCGGGATGTGTGTCTCGTGGGGTTTCTCGGTTGTCCCCTTTGCCCTCAGGTGTCCTGCGCTTTCACCATCTTGTTACGGCGGATGGTGTGACACCTCTCCAGCAGTTGCTTCGCTTGTCCCCCCCACGGGCACAAGATTCCTTTTTATATGCACAACTTGTCCATTTTGCTACCTCCCTCCCTCGGGATGTCAACTACCGTAGACCTTTAACGGAATTTGAGTCCCTATGTGCATCCGGTCGGGAACCAGCCCGCTTGATGTCATTATTGTATGCCATGCTATTGGCGCCGCGTGTAGCGATTAAACCTTACTTTCTAGCTTTGTGGGAAGCAGACTTACCCAACCTCTCCTCCGCGGAGGACTGGGATAAGGTTATCCTTTTGATCCACAAGGGGGCAGTGGCGAGTAGGATTCAGGAGGCCTCCTATAAGCTCCTAGTCAGGTGGTACCGGGTCCCGCATGACCTACATCGCTTTCTGCCTCAGGTCCCTGACCTTTGTTGGAGGTGTCTGGCGGGCCCTGGTACGTTCCTCCATATTTGGTGGGAGTGCCCTCTTGTGACTCCCTATTGGACCATTATTGAACGGGTTGTTAGGGAAGTCGGTGACCCGAATTATGTTATAGCCCCTGAAGCTGCTTTGTTACATCATACCGAGCTTTCCCTTGCCCAATATAAACATTCGGCGTTGTTCCATATTTTCAGTGCTGCTAAAGCGGTCATTCCTTGCTTCTGGAGGCAGCAGTGCACTCCTCCAATCCAGGCATGGGTTACTAGAATGCAACGGGTCTCCTATATGGAGGAATTGATTTGGTCTTCCAGAGGCAAGGCCTCCCAATATGAGAGTAGGTGGTTTTGGTGGAAGAATCTGACATCCTCTCCTGAGTTCCCTAAAATTTTGGAACTCTCTACATAGGTATTCACCCTCTCCCTGCGCAATGCTCCAGTTTTTCGCCTTTTGATGCTCGATCTCTACCTGGTTGCCTGATGGGTCGGCGGCACGCGTCTTTGTTTCTGTTTTTGTTCTCTTTTTTTTTCTGTTCGGGATTTAATGCTTGTTTTTATTCTGGATGGTACCTCTTGTTATTTTCATAGACTATGATCCTCCACGGTTCTTGTATTGGCTTCAATGGAGGCCGTACGCTATTCCTACCGAAGGTTTATAATGCATACGCACTGTAACCCGTTTCTATGCAGGTCATGTTGTGCCTGCTTGCTGTATTTTTTGTATATTTGTGTGCATCGCTTATATTTTTGTACGCCTGTCAAAGTTTGTAGCTCTGTTGTTTCCTTTACATATCTGTGGACAATGTAATTTCTTTCTTGTACCATCAATAAAAGGAATTTGAGTTTGAAAAAGACTCTATGTCTGACGCGTCCGGTCGTTATACTTTTCTGAAGGGCACTATTGCTGAGGTTCTGTACACCTTTGCCAGCATCTATCTCCCTAACCGGGGTCAACACACTGCCTTGCGCTCCATTCTAGCATCCCTCTCCTCTTTTGCGGAGGGGATTCTGGTTTTGGGTGGTGACATGAATGTTCCATTGTGCCCTTCGCTGGATACTTCCAGTGGCTCCTGTTGTGTCCCCGCAGGTCATTTGAGGTCCGTCCGCAAATCGTTTGCTGACGCTCGCCTGATTGACTGCTGGCGGTCCATGCACTCCCTGGATCGTGACTTCACGTTCTATTCCTCGCCTCACAACTGCTACTCTCGCCTTCCTCTCCCAGTCCCACCTTGACCTCTTGTTGACGTGTTCCATCCTGCCGATGACTTGGTCGGATCACTCCCCTGTGCTTCTGACACTGTCGTCCCCCTTGCATAGAGCGAGGGAATGGACGTGGAGACTCAATGACTCCTTCTTGTTAGACGAGGCCCTTGTGGCTCGCGTGCGGTTGGAGTTGGACCAGTATTTCCGGGAAAACAATACGCCAGGGGTGCCTTCCCTGGTGGTATGGGAGGCCCATAAGAGTGTCATCAGGGGTTTCTTCATTAGGGAGGGCGCACGGCGAAAGAAGTTGCGCGCGCAGGAGATGGATAGGCTTACCACTCGCATTGCGCATTTGGAATCTGCGCATAAGCAGGCTCTGACGGACGACATTCATAGGGAGCTGTTGTCCCTTCGGGGTCAACTCTCGGACATCCTGAACTCTCGTTTTCGTCGGGCCTCCTTGTATAGTCGCCGGTTCTTTCACGAACACGGCAATAAGAGCGGCAAGCTCTTAGCGACGATGCTTACTCCCCATAAAAAGACTACCCATATCCATAAGATTCGGACGGCGGCGGGTACGGTATCCTCCTTTCCTTCTCAGATTGTGGAGGCCTTTCATTCTTACTATACGGCTCTCTACAACTTGCCCCAGGGGGCCCCTCGGGGGACGGAGTCTAACAGGCGCACGCTCATACGCCGCTACCTCGAGCGGCATGTCCGGCGCAAGCTTACGAGCGCGCAGGCCGCGGAGATTGACATCCCACTCTCAGTGGAGGAGCTGGCTCTGGCCCTGAGGGCTACGCGGGCGGGTAAATGCCCGGGCCCTGACGGGTTGCCCCTGGGTTATTACAAGACACTTTCCGATAACCTGCTTCCCCACCTGTGCACAGCTCTGAACTCCCTTTTGGAGGGACACAGCTTGCCCCCCCAGACCCTAGCGGCCACGATCACCGTTATCCATAAAGAGGGTAAGGACCCTTGTCTGTGTCCGAGCTACAGGCCCATTTCTCTGTTAAATACCGACTTAAAACTTTATGCTAAAGCCCTGGCGCTGCGACTTGCTCGATTGCTCCCTCAGCTGGTACACCCCGATCAGGCGGGGTTTATCCCCCGCCGCGAGGCCCGCGACAACACTATTCGTCTCCTTAACATTGCCCACCGGGCGGGGGCGGGGGCTCATCGCCTTTTGTTCCTCTCCACCGACGCCGAAAAGGCTTTTGATAGGGTGGACTGGGCGTTTTTGCGCGCTGCCCTGGAACACATGGGTCTGGGTCCCTCCATGCTAAAGTGGATTGCTGCCCTCTATACCGCGCCCACGGCCCGGATACGAATTAATGGCGCCTTGTCGCCGCCAGTGTCGATTGGCAATGGCACTCGGCAGGGTTGCCCTCTCTCCCCTCTTTTGTTCGTGTTGTCGTTGGAGCCTTTTTTGGAGGCCGTACGTTCGTGTCCCGATATTCTGGGGTTTCCTGATGGTGGGGAACACCACAAGGTCGCCGCCTATGCGGACGATCTGCTCTTTGTGGTGGATCGCCCTGAGATTACTTTGCCTCGCATCCTTGCGGAGTTTCGGTCCTACGGGGAACTGTCCAACCTTAGAATAAATTTCTCCAAATCAGAAATTTTGAATCTCTCTGTGCCCCCGCAGCAGGTTCCTGCTCTCGCCTCCAGTTTTTCGTTTCGCTGGTGTCCTGGGAAGATGAAATACTTGGGGGTCTGGCTGACGACTGATGTGGCCTCGTTATACACTGAGAATTTCGCCCCCTTGTTATCTGCCTTGGCATCGGACCTCCAGCGGTGGATGCCCCTGTATCTGTCCTGGATCGGACGTGTCAATGTAGTGAAGATGAACCTGCTCCCGCGGGTCTTGTACTTGTTTCAAACTCTACCGGTTCGGCTCCCCCGGGCATTCTTCGCTTCGCTTCGGTCAGCGGTGATTAAATTTATTTGGGGGAACAAGAGCCCGAGACAGCGGCTCTCGCAGCTTACTCGACCGAAGTTGGCGGGCGGGCTCGCCCTGCCAGATTTTCGCCGGTACTATCAGGCTGCCCATTTGCTTCGTGTGGCCGAGTGGAACGTGGTGGGTCCGGGGCGGAAGCCCTGGGTTGCGCTGGAGCTTGGTGATTTGCGGGGTAGGGTCCTGCACGCCCTTTGGGGTCCTGGAGTGGGGGCCCGAGTGGGGTCGCACCCCTTCGTGTCGGCGACTCTGTCGGTGTGGAGGGCTGTGGGATGTAAGGCCGGGGGTCTCTACGTCGCCGTCGCCTTTGCTGCCTCTCTGGGGCAATCCGGACTTTGCCCCGGGTCGAAGTTGGGGGCCTGAGGGGTACATGGGACTCCCCCTTCCCGTCCGTGCCCGCGGGTTATTGACGGGGGGTGTGGTAGTGACGCTGGAAACTTTACGCCCAGACGCTGACTTTTCCTGGTCTGACCGCTTCGCCCATCTCCAGGTTACGCACTACCTTGACACCCTTCCCAATCGCCAGTGTTTGACCAGAGAGCTGACGTGTTTTGAGTCCTGGTGCGCGGGGGCAGGTCCTCCGAGGGGGGGCGTTTCCCTACTTTACTCTCTCGTTCTGTCCTCTGCGCATACTGAGCGGCCCTCTTTCTGTTCCCGCTGGGACTCCCTCGGCATAGCGGCCCTTGCGGACGGGGACTGGGATAAGATATTTATCCTCACGCACAAAAGTTCCAGGGCCACTAAGGTACAGGAAACGAACTATAAGATTTTGACCCACTGGTACCGTACGCCTCAGAGGCTTCACCGCATGTTTCCGGACTCCTCCGATAGATGCTGGCGGTGTGACGGGGCTGAGGGCACGATGCTGCATATCTGGTGGGAATGTCCCTTGATCCGACAGTTCTGGACAGAGGTCCACCGTGTGATCTCTGAGCTATCTGATTCCCCTCCCCCTTTTCAAGTACTGCCTATGCTTTTACACCACACACACCTTTCCCTCTCCCAGTATAAGCGCTCGATTGTGCGACATTTATTGGATGCGGCTAAGGGCCTCATTCCCCTATACTGGAAGCAAAAATGCGCTCCGCCTGTTAGGGACTGGATGTCAAGAGTTGAGGACATTAGGAGGATTGAGGACCTTTCCGCAGTTTCTGTCAAGTAAAGAGAGAGGTACACGGCCACTTGGTTTCATTGGCTTTCGTATGTTTCCCCATTTGCTTTGTGAATTAAGTCATCGTTGGCGCTGTGCTTTTGATGCTTTTTCCGTCCGACGCCACGATGCCTGATCTGTCCTCTTCGAACGCTGACGGTGCTGTTTTTCTGATACAACCCCTGCGTGGGTTTTTGTATGTTATGTGCCTTATTCTGCTCGGGACGTGTATGGACTTACCCACCCCTCCCTTCCCCCTGCCCTTCTTTCATTCTGTATCCCATACCCCGTCACCCCTCCCTTCTACCGTATTTTCAAAAATTCAATAAAACCTGATTTTGAAAAAAAGAGATAGGCAGGCTGAGAAATATACCGTATTGGCTTGGATATAGGCCGCACCCGAATATAAGCCGCACCCTAAAAGCAGATATGCTGCCACTCTGTCCCGAAGATGTACCCCCCCTGAGATATAGCTGCACTCTACCCCCCCGGAGATATGCTGCCACTCTACCCCCCGAGATATGCTCCACTATATCCCCCCCAAGATATGCTGTCACTCTAACCCCCGAGATATGCTGCCACTCGTCCCCAAGATGTCCCCCCCTCACCAGACTTACCGGTGCAGACTCCACGGGGGCTGGCGGGAGACATCTACACATAACATGTATTCAACTTCCGGTGCCGGCACTTCTGCCGTGGGAAGTACCGGCAAGGAAGATTGTTCTCGCAGAAGTTCACCGGCAGCAGCGATGCGGGCAGAAACAGATGTACATTAAAAATCTTCCTTGCCGGGACTCACCCCGTGGGAATTCCCGGCAAGGGAGATTGTTAAAGCACATGGTGCCGGCAGCGGAGGCTGTTTACGCGCATCGCCGCTGCCGGTGAACGTCTGCGCGATGCGCTTAGACAATCTCCCGTCCCGGGACTCCCCCCGTGTGAAGTGCTGGCAGGGGAGGCTACCTGAGCACATCCGAGAGTAGGATACAGGTCCCCTGCCCCGCTGCGGGGGATCTGTATCCTAACCCCGCTGCCTGCCCGGCGCCCGGGACTGCATATTCCAGGCGTCGGGCGCTAGACCCCGAATATAGGCCGCACCCCCACTTTAAAGACTTAAAGTGGGGGGAAAAAGTGCTGCCTATATTTGAGCCAATACGGTATATGCTTTGAATTTGGTGTTAACAAATACAAGAAAAGTTGCAGATTCAATTGGACATTAGCTTGATACACTATGAATCTTTACAATTGTTTACAAATCATACAAGACCAAGAATCAACCATGTTTTATGCATTGATTTATTTCTTAAGTAACTATGCAAAATTTCATTTTTGACCCAAGTAACACCGAACACATTGAATTGATTTAAGCACAACTAACCCTCCGCTCCCCTCCACTCCAACTAAATGTTGCCTGCTGTTGCCATTTTTTTATTTTTTTACACATTATATTGAAGGTATTAACACTAAAAAGGCATGTTTATAAACTAAACTGGTAATGTAATAAATATTTCTTATTCAGTCCTAAATTTATATCTATAGGAGGTAATGAGGCAGATTGATTTAAGTATTTGTTTGCATGGCACTCTGTATTTACCAAACAAAAGAAGCTGTGAATTATACAGACATTTGTTAAAGTTTGAAGCATGGTGGCCATGTCTTTCATCTCCCATGTTTTCTTTATTTGTCCAATGTCAAATCTTATAAAGCTCTGCTATAGATTTTTGTTGCAATTCTCTAAGAAAAAGCTGATTAATCCACAGACTCTAATTGTCCATTTATAGATAAGCTGTAAACTAAAAGTTTGTGAAGGTAATGCTTTGTGGAAATATATCAACTAATGTATTATTGATGGGACTCCATGGGACCATCATGACAACAGTGGTTTTAAAGTATCATTGCCTTCAACAGAGCTCAGGCAAGTGATCCAATGGTATATGAATAGTATAATTGGGCAAGCTTGGCTTTAGCCCAACACCTGACTCACCTCGGCTTGACAAAGCATAGAGGAGTCTATGTCCAATGGATGGTATTATGAACTCCATTACACCTACTAAGCTAAAACTAATGAGTCATTGTGTCAAACACATATAAACTTAGGTGATCCATGTGCCTTTATCCACAAAGTGGCAATGTTCTAAGCAACATTTTCTCATGAAAATAAGCACTTTCTCGTGTTGGTGACTAATCGTACATCATCGGTGCAGGACATAGTTTAAATGAGAGATAAAGACATTGTAGAGACAGGTCCATTCCTAGGCCAAATGGCTCCCAGGGCAAGAAAACAATTTGCTACCAACCTCCACCAATTTTCTTTTACACAGTTATCATATGTTTGCCCAATTTAGATTATAAACAAGTGTTATGCCACCCTGGACCTGTTTCCTCAGGAATAATTTGTGACTGCCCTGGCACCCCATTTATTCAGGAAGACAAGCTAGCTGCCTGGGACAACAGGTACTAAGAGCAGCCCTGCTTAGAGGGACAATATTGAATCTACACAAATAAAGACATGCAATGGTAATATAAGAAGTAGAATACTAGGAGAACTTTCCTGCAGCACATATAGGTGAAGTATTTGGCTAACGTTTGCCATGGGCAAGATATTAAAAATGTTTTCAATCCATATTGTTCAGCATATGTTCAAAATATTAATAAAATTGTTGTTCATATAATTAATATATCATTATTAGTTTGTGTTCTGTATGTTTGAGATTCCATGCTAGTGTTGCATTATATGTCTTAAATCAGTGCCACACCTAGGATACTTTTTCTCCTAGAAGCCAGTGGAATTGGTGCTTCCCCTTCGTCACATTAAAAAAGTGGCCAGGTGCCCCAAAAGTAGTGTCAGGGCTACAGTGGAAACCAGGTCCCCAGTCATTGTTTTCTGAGGCTAAATTCCCCATGGGTGGGACATTCCCTCCCTGGATTAAGCCTAAGAAGAGCCAGATCTTCTAGGGCCCCCTGAAGAGTGGACTCGCTGAAGTCTTCAAGGAGCACAGATAATACAGAGACCTTGTTCAACTAAGGTATTTCCAGTGAAAAACCAAAAGGTAATAATCAAAACCCTAATGTTTGCCCACGAAAAGAAACAAAAGTATACCAATTGAATGTGCGAGCAAAAGAGCCATACAGGCTGCAGCCCCTGGCTGGTGTTATAAAAACATATTATAAAGTATTTGGTCAAACGAGAGTTTGGACATGAATAACTATAAAACATCATATTTCAACAATCATCTATTGGCGGTGAAGAGAGGATTCAGGTAGGGAATATGTTATGAAATGTTAAAATAAACAGGGGCTTCTTTGTTCTTGGAAATATGATGTTATATGGCTAAATGTGCGCCATGTCTGTTACTATGCGCCTCTAAATACAGGTTACAAATAGATTAACCCCGCAACGGAAGCAGGGTACATCATCAGAAAGTGTCCCTAGAGGACCAATGATGTACCTGGTATGTCTGTTAAAAAAACGCTCCCATGTGGTGATCATGGGGCAACAGCAAGAATCATACCAACTCGTACCAACTGCAATAGGGGGCTTCAGGGTTAAATCCTTCGGCCCCCGTGAGGGGACCAGCCCAAACCCTCCCCCTGCTGCCTGATCGCTCCTTGAGAGTTTGCTAAAAATGGAAAAAAGGTATGTTTTATTGCAATGTTTGGCACTAAAATAGTATATCACAGTATATCACGTTTTTCAAAAATTTAGTTCGGAAACAGTGATACACATCATTCATATTTTAGCCTCGTAACTTCCAAAATAGATTAAAAGGAATTAGCAGGAATATGAGGTGCTTCCAAAATAAATAAACAAATACCTGAATTTGTTTTTATTATTTGCACTGGCTATGTTTTTATAGGTGAAACTGTCTTCTCATTATATAAAATTATTTGAATAGAAATTCCTACTTATCCTGAAGCAAACAATTTATAACCTGTGGGGTGCAGCAATTGAGTTAATGGGAAATCACAGCTGAATAAAGATTAAGCAATAACAGGAAAATTGCGCTGGATGTTGTAAAATTAACCCTGGACATTAAGGGGTTAAACATATTTTCCGTCATTATATACACTTCTGGGAAAATACACACATTAGTGACATCTAGTGACATCATTTAAATGAAGCATAAAAACCAGACATTATACTATAGTATAATATTTTATATATGCTTATAGGTGTGCCTATGACCTTAACCCATTCTGAAGAGACAGCACCATCACAAAAAACTATGTAGTCCAGCAAAACCTGATGTTTAGGCATCTGCAGTACAAATCATTCCACAAATATAGAATTTCATTGCTATAAAATCCTCAAACCCTTTACGGTACTTGGTGTTTTTAGATTCAGGACAGCCATATCCATATCCCATGGTTTTAGAGTCAGGATAGCCATATCCCATGGTTTTAGAGTCAGGATAGCCATATCCATATCCCATGCCACTGCCTGCGGGGAAGCTGTTCGACTTATCTACCAAGCTCTCACTAAAGTAAAACTTCTTTACATTACACCTAAGCATATGCTTCTCTAGTTTTAGCCCATGCCTTTTTTCCCCTCACATTTTCCACCTTTAGAATACATGTCCCTCTTGTTCCCGCTCTCTTTTTTTCACCAAGCTATATGTATCGACATTGTATGGGGTCTACAGAATTGTACCCAGCACTTCAGGTACGGTCTGAGCAGAGACCTCTAAAGTGCTACGCAATGCAGCGTCCTGCTTGCTTTTTCTGTTGACAAGTAATGGGTTGAAAATCTTTGTATTATCCTCCGAGTGTCCCTCTGAACCGGTTGAGCTGCAATACACTTTTCCCTGTAGGAAGCCAAGTCAATAGCTAAAAGGGACTGCCTTACATTTTATCTAGGGAAAACTATATTTTTTCATCACAAATTACGCTACTCATAGTTTCCTATGCATCTCAATAATGGGGAAATTATATAATTTTGTCATATTTTTCCCTATTGTCTATCTATGCCTAACCAAACAATGAAAGTACCGTAAAAGCAAAATATGTTCTTGAAAGCACCCAACCTTCTTAGTAAATGTATCCAAATTATGTGATTGTCTTCTACTGTTTAACAGCACCCTCAAACGACTAGATTGTAAGCTGGCAAGACCAGGGCCCTCTTCTCCTTTTGCAGCAGTATGTTATTGCTTTATTGATTTTAAATTTATCCTACTGACTCTCCTTGTAAAGCACAACAAAATCTGCTGGCGCTATTATTATCTTTTATTTATATAGCACCAACAATTTACGCAGAGCTTAATACAATACATAAATTCAAGGGATATGACACGACTAGAATTGACAGAATAAGAAAAAACAATGCATTAGGTGAGGGGGCCCTGGTCGCAATCTTGAGAGATATGCATAAATGTAATACATGTAGGTTTCAAATGATAGAAAAAGGGGGTTTAATTCCATGACTATGCTAAAGATTTCCAAAAGTATGCCAGTTTTGTAGTTCTGCGACATCCTCTTTTGAATGTTACAACTCCCATCATCCTAATTATTCTAGATGAAGTTGATGGGAATTGAAGTCCACAAAAGTTAATCAGCGATTATATATTTATTTATAAATCAATTTAAAAATATGTGTTTAAGGAAATTTATGTCAGGATACTTTTTTTAAAATTAAGTTTTAGGTTGGAGTATAGGAGGGACCTGCACTGTCACAGTTGCTGATTCCTGCTGGCCAGGTAATCTCACAATAGTGTTCAGTTTTACTTTTTCTCATCACTTGTCATAGAAGCAAGGCAGGGATCGGATTTTCATTCTACATTTTTTCTTTTTATAGATGGAGACCTTGAGACTCAGTCTCTGACGTAAGGCTTTCCTCTTTGACAGAAGTCTTGTGCGCAGAACAGGAGCTGATCAGCACTACACTACCGTGATCATGAATAGAGGGGGTAAAGTGCCATCATGTATTAGATACATGATTGGAAACCTAGGTCTACACAAATGCCATCCATATGTGGCTGGTACTGAAAGGGTTAAGAAGAACAGTCCCTTAAATACCTCTGCCTCTCCTTTCTACCCTGATGTCTCTCTTTCCTAGGAGCTCAGAATGTTTGGTGGGTATGAGTATATCATAGTGTAGCCATAAAGGTCACAATGATTTGTAAAGGAAGTGCAGAAAAGGTATTTATAAGGAGTATCACAGTGTTTAGTTATCTTTTTATTGGGCCAACATAGAAAATGATTTAAAGTTACAGAAGTTTTCCCAGAAGTCTCTTTTGTAGATGAAAGTACCACTGCAACCCTGCTTTCTTGGTCACTGCTTGTGTGATCAGACACACACAAGGGGGTCATCTCTGCTACTCTGTCCGATGCCTCCTACATCTTTGACACCACAGGAAGGGAATGCTCTACAAGAATTTAAACACTTTAAGTGAAACACTGAATCTGTCAGCTGATAGCTTGCAATGTTGGCTCTGACTGATGAGAGACCACAATGTTAGATAGCCTTCTCCCTATGATTCTGGGCGCAATCACCACTGCAACACTTATTTTAACCCATGATGTACCAGAAACATTACTGGTCCTATGGGATGTCCTTTTTGTGATGTACACTGGCCACAAAGGGGTTAAGTTATCACAAAAGCAGTGGTTTTTACTTAGATTCATTTTTATTTGTCTATTGTTCCTGGATGTGTTATTTCACATTTTATTTTGGTTTGTTGTACTGAAATCTAGTAGAAATTAAATGTAGTCATGTATTTGTGGGTATTTTTTAACACTATAAACGGACACAGTTCTGTACCAGTCTGCTGTTTCTGTCTTATGTTTTGTATATTAATAGTAAAATAGGCTAACGACAATGTGAGTGGCAGGTAAGCTGTGGCTTGGCATACCTACATCAGCTTGTTCGACATCCCATTTCAAAACCATAGGCATTAATATGGAGTTGCACCCCCCTTTCTTGGCGGCTATAACAGCCTTCACTTTTCTGGGAAGGCTTTGGAGTGTGTCTGTGGGATTTGTACCCATTCAACCAAAAGAGCGTTTGCGAAGTCAGGCACTGATACTAAACTAAAAGGCCTAACGTGCAACTGGTGTTCCAATTCATCCCGAAGTTGTTCAATCAGGCTAGGGCTCTGGGCAGGCCACTTGAGTTCTTCCGCACCAAACTTGTTAAACCATGTCTTTATGTTCCTTTCTTGTGCACTGGGGAATAGTCATGCCTTTCCCAAACAGGCCCCACAAAGCTGGAAGGATACAATGGTCTAACATGTCTTTATATGACATTGAGGGTGCTACAACATAACTCCCATGAATATATATGGAGTCTGATGGTGTACATAACTATATACATATAGTACATAACTCCCATAAACATATTTACTGACTCTGACAATGGTATACTACAATTGTGGCAAGTCCTGTGTGGTGCAATTTGGGTACAAGGCAAGTCCTGTGGGATGGAGGAGAGTTGTAGCACAGCCACGGAGGGGGTGATGACAATTTTATTAGCCACGACAGATGCTCAACCAAATTATTTTTTTTAATAACGTTTATATTTGGACAATTATACTCAAAAAAGAGAGCATGATCAAACAAAATAATAACTTTTGCACTTATATTTGCACAAGCATACCCTTACGAAAAAATTACTGCAGTTTTTTGGACATGAAAAAACTGCAATACTGCACTTTTACTGCAGTATTACTGCACATTTACTGCAGTTTTACTGCATTTGTATTTCACTGTACTGCAGTTATTTTTGTACGGAAGTACAAATACAATAAAGTTACAGTACATTGAAGTTCAACTGTAGGTTTGCAATATAAAAAAAAGTGTGGTAAATGTGCAGTACAACTGCAGTACAGTGAAGTA
>VKOC01033974.1:0-12956 GCA_009364415.1 Spea multiplicata | reverse complement strand
ACCACAATCCCCCCAACATTATGGAGCGCGGGGTCCGTCGCTTCAGACCTCGGCTTCCGCTCTCCCTAATCACTACACGCCGGTAAATGATGCCGCGCGCTGGGATATGACGTCATCAGCCGCGCTCTGCATCAATAGCCGGCGCGTAGTGATGAGGGAGAAGTAAAGACAGGAATGACGGACCCCGCGCTGCCACGAGAGGATAGAGGATAGAAGATGATGGAAGAGGAGAAAAGTAAGAGAGGGAGAGAAAGGGGTGTAAGGGCTGTGTGGGGGGGCAGTGTTGTAGGCGTTTATATGTTTGTAAGCTGGTGTATGTGTGTAAAGGCAGTCTATACATATGTGTGTGTTTATGGGCAGGTGTGTGTAGGGCAGTGGATATGTGTGTGTGTGTGTTTATGGGCAGGTGTGTGTAAGCGGCAGTGTGTGTGTGTGTGTGTGGTTTATGCGACGGTGCTGTGTAAGGACAGTGTGTGTGTTGTATGGTAAGGGCAGTGTGTGTGTGTGCTGTGTGTTTATGGCAGGGTTGGTAAGGACAGTGTGTGTGTATGTAAGGGCAGTGTGTGCTGTGTGGTGTGTGTAGGGCAGTGTATGTTGTATGTGAGTGTGTTATGGCAGGTGCTGTGTAAGGACAGTGGTGTGGTGTATGTAAGGCCAGTGTGTTCTGGTGTTTTGTTTTTTGGGGGTGTGTGTGTGTTTCATGGGCCAGGTGTGTGTAGACAGTGTGTGTGTGTATTTAAGGGCAGTGTTGTGTGGTGTGTTTAATGGGCAGGTTGTGTGTAGGACCAGTTGTGTGCTGTGTATGTAAGGGCAGATGTTGTGTGTGATGTGTTGTGTTTATGGGCGTGTGTGTAAGGACAGTGTGTGTGTGTATGTGGTAAGCAGTCTGTGGTGTGTGTGTGTTTCATGGCAGGTTGTGGTCAAGGACAGTGTGTGGTTGTGGTATTAAGGCAGTGTGTGTGTGTGTGTGTGTGTGTGTTTATGGGCAGTGTAAATAAAGTAAACTGTAAAAAAAATAAATATAGGTGGGGGGCATAATTTTCCATTCTTGCCTCGAGCGCACAAGGAGCTCGCTACGTTCTGGGTCTGTATGTTCGCGTGTTCCTTGTATGTTCGCGTGTTCCTTGTATGTGATGTTTGTTCTGCTGCCGTTTATCATACAGAAGAAAAGATCACAAGTTCCTCGAGACGCCAGACACGGATACATCGCCTCATTAGCTCAGGACCTCAGAGGTCTCTCCTTTACATGACAATGAAAATCTATAACACACCGGCACATCCGGCCCCCGGCTAGTCTGTAAAGATGCTAACCTTAGATTCAGGAGCCGTATGCCTATCCCATGCATGTTTAATACCCTCACTGTATTAGCCCCTACCACTTCTCCTGGGCGGCTGTTCCACTTATCTACTACTCCCCCAGTAAAGTTAAACTCCCTTCCGTCACATATAACCGTCTTGCTTCTGTTGTATATACAAAATATATTCGTCACCTTAATGCGGCCCGAAAATAAATGCAGGAATTAAATAAATGGGGGGGGGGCACACAAAGGCCCAGGGGCCCCGGATGGATAATTCTAGCATTCCTTGTAATTGTTTTGCATAGGGCTGCAGTCAGTCCATGTAACATGACTCCATGTGTTACACGCACACGGCATGCTCTGTGTTACTGCCCCACCTCACATGTCGGCCAATCGCAAGCCAGCTCTGCAGTCGAGCCTCTCCGAGATCTTCCTACACGTCGGTCCGGCAAAATCATACAAAGCAGCAATGTCACCTCTCGCCAACACGTGACAGCCGGATACCGCGACACGGCAGGCTTACAGTCAATTAGACGTCCTTATTCCCTGAGGAATGTACTGCTTTTACTACTTTACTGAGAGGGTGGGAGATAGGGGGAACAGTCTCCCAGCAGAGGTGGTAGAGGGTAATACAGTGAGGGGATTTAAACATGCATGGGATAGACATCCGGCTCCTGAATCTAAGACGAGACCAACAACTGATTAAGGTTCGAGTCTTTACAGACTAGACGGGGGGCCGGATGGGGCCGATCTACCAGCAGGTTCTGGGCTTCTATTTTCATCTGAAGGAGAGACCACTGAGGACGCTGCATGTTTTCCAATAATAAAAGTTACCTTCAACTAAGGACATTCAGATAAATACCGTTTCCCTTATTATGGGTTTGTATGATAAATTAACCCTTCAGCCTTCTTATAAATCACATCAGTCCGGCAGAGCACTGCGCTTAGTCGGTTGGCGCCGTTTCTGGCGTCTCAAGGAACTTGTGATCTTTAACGGCGGCAGAACAAACATCACATACAAGGAACACGCAAACATACAGACCCCCATATGCTGCATGCATATACACCCCCCTCGTATACTGCATGCATATACACCCCCCTCGTATACTGCATGCATATACACCCCCCCCGTATACTGCATGCATATACACCCCCCCCCGTATAACTGCATGCATATCAACAACCCCCCCCGCGTCGTAATACTGCAGCCATATACACCCCCCATATATAATAATCTATATACTCCGCTCTGTGTATCGGGGCAGTGTGTTAGTACAGGTGGCCCCTGTCACTCTACTGGCCCCCATGTCCTGGGGCTCTCGTTCACCAGACTCCCCAATACGACAGGGCCCCTGTCACTGGCCACCAACTCCCCATATCCCAGGGGCCCCTGTCACTCACCTGACCTCCTCCCTCAAGAGCCCCGGACACTCACCTGGCCCCCAACTCTCCAGGCCCCCGCTCCCCGGACCCGCAGCAGCGCTCTCAAAGCCGCCATCTTTCTCTAGGCTGCCCCGGACCCGCCTGTCTGTCAATCATTAAGGACCCCGTCTGCCGGGGCATTGTCCCCCTCAGGCCCGGTATATTCCGTCATAAGCAGCCTCCCTCCTTCCCCTCACAGTGTCCGGGCCCCTGGCCCCGGGCCCCCTTCCAATATTTTTGCGCAGGCATCGAAAAGGGCAGTTCTGGCCGTGGTCCCCGGAAGCGGAAGTTCCCCGCACGCCGGGGAGAAGAGGATGGAGTCGGCAGAACCCGCGCTGAGAGAGATTGGCTGTGAGCAGAACTTACTGAGCCGGCCCGATGGGTCTGCTACCTTCCTGCAGGGTAAATACCCGCCATGGGGCAAAACAGTAACTGGGTGTATATATCTCACACATGAATCTGCCAGCTTCCCCTGGGGTAAATACCCGCCATGGGGCAAAACACTAACTGGGTGTATATATATATCTCACACATGAATCTGCCAGCTTCCCCCGGGGTAAATACCCGCCATGGGGCAAAACAGTAACTGGGTGTATATATATATCTCACACGTTAATCTGCCAGCTTCCCCCGGGGTAAATAGCCGCCTTGAGGCAGAATAACCGGGCAAATATTACACAAAGTTCTCCCAGGTTCCTGCGGGGTAAAATAACAGCAGGGTGCTACCCCAGCAGAGTAAATATCTGCCCCTGGCTCACAATAATAACTGGGTCTGTATCGCACATTCCTGCCGGGTAAATACCCCTGTTGTGTGAAGTTATATTTGGGTTTTTGTAACATATGGCGCTGCCGCCTTCCTGCAGGGTAAATATTAAATACCCCCCGGGGCAAAAAGATAACCAGGTGAATATTGCAAATGGGTCTGCCCTTGGGTGGCGGCATCGGCCGTGTTCTGCAGGACACCTGTTATCCGGGCAGGTAGAGCGTTTCCCGGGGCAGGTAGAGTGTAGAGGATCTGGAAGGGAACCGGTTACTCGGTTATCCCCCTGCAGGGGGCAGCACTTTACCTGCTGTGGAAATGATGTGTCCTGGGATATAAAGCCTGCCCCCCCGACAGATCTTAATGCGTTAATTTGCCCCCCACTAACTTACTTTATAGACCCGCAATACCAAACACAAACCTCTTCCACCTATCCAACCCGTCCGAGGGCAATAAAGCACTGATCGGGGGGGGGGTAGTTTAAGCGTGTAAGTGAAAGAAGGTCATGGAGCTTTTCATAGAGATAGAGGAGAAAAGAGAGACCAGAGGAAAGAGAAGAGATAGAGGGAAAGGAGAGAAGGGATAGAGGGAAAGGAGAGAAGGGATAGAGGGAAAGGAGAGAAGGGATAGAGGGAAAGGAGAGAAGGGATAGAGGGAAAGGAGAGAAGGGATAGAGGGAAAGGAGAGAAGGGATAGAGGGAAAGGAGAGAAGGGATAGAGGGAAAGGAGAGAAGGGATAGAGGGAAAGGAGAGAAGGGATAGCGGGAAAGGAGAGTAAGGGATAGAGGGAAGGGAGAGAGGGATAGAGGGAAAGAGAGAAGAGATTAGAGGGAAAGGAGAGAAGGGATAGAGGGAAAGGAGAGACGAGATAGAGGGAAAGGAGAGAAGGGATAGAGGGAGATAGAGGGAAAGGAGAGAAGAGGGGCCTTTTTAATGTGGAAATCTTCTGCTTGCTCTCGGATTCACGCGGCGCTCTCTTCTCTTACAGGGGACACGTCGGTCCTGGCGGGGGTTTATGGTCCGGCGGAGATTAAAGTAAGCAGAGAGCTGCACGACAAATCCACCATCGAGGTCATCCTCAGACCCAAGGTGGGGTTACCAGGTGAGTGCATGCGGGGGGTTACCATGCGGGGGGCAGTTGTACCAGTGTGCATGCGGGGGGTTACCAGGTGAGTGCATGGGGGTGTTACCAATGCGGGGGCAGTGAGTGCATGCGGGGGGTTACAGGTGAGTGCATGTGGGGGTTACCAGGTGAGTGCATTGCGGGGTTACCAGGTGAGTGCATGCGGGGGGTTACCAGGTGAGTGCATGGGGGGGGGTAACCAGGTGAGTGCATTGTGGGGTTACCAGGTGAGTGCATGTGGGGGGGTTACCCGGTGAGTGCATGTGGGGGGGGGTTACCAAGGTGAGTGCATGCGGGGGGGTTACCAGGTGAGTGCATGCGGAGGGGGGTTACCAGATGAGTGCATGCGGGGGGGGATTACTAGCTGAGTGCATGTGGGGGGTACATTGGGTTTGGTAAAGGAGTTGGAGGTAGCATGTCTGCCAAGCGCCCCGTTCAGTTTGTCAGTCCCTAAATCCCTGTGCCTCTCAGTCCTCCCCAATACCCCTCTTCTTGGAGCTCAGAGTGCAGGGTATCAGAGGGTTGTAAACGTCGGGCTCCATTGATTTATTAACTGCCCCCTCGCCCATCCCTTTTGACGTCCCGCTGACGCCGTTATCTTTGCCCCTCAGCCATACAGGAGAGGAGTCGGGAGCAGCTGATCCGGGAGACGTGCGAGTCGGTTATTATGGGATGTCTGCACCCCAGAACCTCCATCACTGCCGTGCTTCAGATCGTTCACGACGCTGGATCCGTATCCTTAGCTGTCAGAGCTGTCATTCCACCAACGGCCACTAGATGGCAGCAGGGGAGCAGTTATCCGGCACCGCTCCATCCGCACCCTCTGCAGCTGCCCCAGCCAGATACCCTGGGCAGCCTGGTATCTACCCCGCTGCCCCCAGCAACCTGCCCCCTCTGCCCCTGTTCACTTGCTGCTGTTTCATTCTTCGCCCCCAGATTTTTCCTACCCCCTCCTTTGTTGCATTTCATTTTTTGCCCCGACCCACTTTTTTTGCCCCCGCCTGCCGTTATTCCCCATTGTAGTATTTGTCCTGTTGGGGGTATCCTCTTCTCCACCAATTAGCCTTAACCCCCCCCCCCCCAGCTCCTGGCCTGCTGCCTGAACGCTGCCTGCATGGGGCTGATGGATGCCGGGCTCCCCATGCGCTCTCTGTTCTGCGGGGTCACCTGTGCGCTCGATGCCGACGGCCAAATAACGCTGGATCCCAACACCAAGCAACAGAAGGTCAGTCCATGATCAGGCGAAAGTGTGATGGATGCGTGGAGCAGCTGCTCAGAAGAAGTGGTAACAGAGTTATAATGTTTATTATTAACAGGAGAGCCGGGCAGTTCTGACTTTTGCTATAGAGAGTTTGGAAAAGAAAGTGTTAACCGTCTCCTCGACCGGGGCATATTCTGCTGCAGAGGTAAGAGAACCCCTCACAGCTTTATCTATACATTATACAGGGGGCCGGTCACTGATTTATCTATACATTATACAGGGGGCCGGTCACCGCTTTATCTATACATTATACAGGGGGCCGGTGACTGATTTATCTATACATTATACAGGGGGCCGGTGACTGATTTATCTATATTATCAGGGGGCCGGCTCACCGCTTTAGCTATACATTATACAGGGGCCGGCTCACCGCTTTAGCTATACATTATACAGGGGCCGGTCACTGATGTATCTATACATTATAGAGGGGGGCGGTCACTGATTTATCTATACATTATACAGGGGGCCGGTTGGCAGTAATGTCAGGGAGATGGTGTACCTCTAGGACCGTGTCTCTGTGGGTTCTGACTCACTGCCTGGTCCTAGCCGCGTGATGTGGGGCCCTCGCGGACGGCTCCGCTCAGAGCTGCCGTGATTCAGCCAAATGCCTTTTAATTAATTAAGGGGAAAATTCAATCGAATGAAAGTGGATTGGCTGCCGGGAGATTTAACCCCTCGTTGCCACGGGACATTATTATTATTATTAGTTTTATGTAGCGCTGAACAGTGGGTACATACATTAACCCTTTGTGTTGTGGTGTGAATTCATCTGTGATCGGCCCCAGACCTTAATCAGTCGTTGGTCTCGTCTTAGAATCAGGAGCCGGATGTCTATCCCATGCATGTTTAATCCCCTCACTGTATTACCCTCTACCACCTCTGCTGGGAGGCTGTTCCACTTATCTACCCCCCTCTCAGTAAGGTAAAACCTCCTTCCATTCAGTCTAAATATGAGCCCCTGATCATCATTTTCAGCTGAGCTATCTGTCACCATCTGGAGACTCCCGTGACCTCCTGCTATTCCTGCACTTTATTCCCCGCGTCAGACTGTCCTCCAGCGCTGACGTTTGGGGCTGAATACTAAGTGGGATTCTCAGCCGGCAGGGAGGGTCCGCGCGGACCACGCTAATCACTCTCAGCCGCTGAATACAGAGTCCGTGCCCCAGATCTCCCTTCTGTCTGTCGCCCCGCAGTGGGGTATCCGTGCTGCCTCGTGTTTATTGGGGGGGTCCCTGGCTGTTGCCCCTCGTGCGGGGCGGCCTCGCTTCTCACGCGCTCTCTCTGCAGTGTGATTATTAATTGCCCCCGGGGCAGACTGAGGGGGAGACGGTTTAATAAACTGATGTTAAGAGAATCATTAAAATTGAACAAATAGCTCCGGCTCCCTGTGGCCCTTCATAAAGGCAGCGAGTGGGGGGAGGGGGAGGAGGGGAGCCGGGGGCTTTCTCTCCCTGCTCGTTAGACTCTTCTCTCTCTCCCTGCTCACCGGGTCTCTCCCTCTCTCTCCAGTTCCAGCAGAGCATCGCAGCCGCTCAGATCGCAGCCCAGAAAATCTTCCGCTTCTACAGAGACTCCGTCAGGAGGAGATACTCCAAGTCCTGAGGGGACGCTCCAAAGCCCCTGTACCCCCCCTGCCGTCCAGTACCCCCCCCTCTCTGCCCTCCTGTACCCCCTCTCTGCCCTCCTGTACCCCCCCTCTCTCTGCCTCCTGTACCCCCCCTCTCTCTGCCCTCCTGTACCCCCTCTCTCTCTCTGCCCTCCTGTGCACCCCCTCTCTCTCTGCCCTCCTGTACCCCCCCTCTCTCAGCGCTCTTGTATTTTTTGTTAGTAGATGGCGGATATTTCTGGGATGTTTTTTTTATCGTTATTGTATTTTTTTCATAAGAGTATCTGCGTTGTCTTTATTGTTCCATTTGCATCCACACCCTCAGGTAGTTGTTACATGCATCCCTTTCCCAACTGAGGCTCATTTTGCCATTACAATGATAGAAATGAAAAACATGAATGGGATTCGGTGTTTGATTTGGCGCCAAGCAGCCCAGATTATGTCATCGGCAGCCCGCATTATGTCATCGGCGGCCCACATTATGTCATCGGCGGAGTCCAGCCTCCGTTAATGCAGTCGCCGCGCGTTGTCCGACTGTCTGCACGTAAATGGCGTCGGTAACCTTGCGCAGGCGCCGCGTCCTTCTGGGCAGATTAATGACTGCCGCCCGGCAGCGTATTGGGGACAAAGCTCTGCGCCGCGTGGCTTTAACCCTCCGGTGCCCGGCCTTCTGCACCTCATTGTGTGTAAATAATTATCGCATAGTTTTACTGCCCCCTATTATATCTGCGCCACGGCACCTGCAGGCGATACCCCCCCCCCCCGCTGTTCCTGCGCACCAGCCTGTGTTTTGCTCTGCGCTGTTCTGTCCTGACCCAGAATCTGTCTAACTTTCTCCTCCTCTTACTGCCCGCTCTCCCATCCGCCGCCGCCCTCCCCTCTCCCCTCTCCCATTCGCCGGCCACCCTCCCCTCTCCCATCCCGGCCGCCCCCCGCTCTCCCCATCCGCCGGCCCGCCCCCCCCCCCTCGCCTCTCTGACACTTCGTCGTGTCGGGGGAATATAATCATCACTCTCTTTATTTCTTAATTGCCTCTCTTGTGCTGCGCTGGCGGGTGGGGGGTTCAGGGCTCTTTGCCCCGCCACGGGGTATAACCCATTGTTGGATGACACGTATTGTACATCTCTGCGGAATGTGGTGGCGCTATAGCAATATCAAGTATATGACACTGCGGTGTAAATCAGGCACTGGAAGACGGCTCCACGTACTTACTACTGCAGTGCCCCAGTATGATTAATTAATGCTTGTCTCGGGGTATTTGCCTCCTTTATTCCCGTCTGGTCAGAATATTACCCAATCACCTCCCTCGGGTAACTGTCTGGGGTTCGGGGGGCGAGGCAGGTGACACCGGGGGCGGGGCGTGTTGACCCACGGGGCGGGGCGTGTGACACCGGGGGCGGGGCAGGTGACACCGGTCTGTATTTACTGTCCTAATCCAGGTAAATCTCACCCAGTAATCGGGGATTATCTGCAGTTTGTTAATTAGAACTTTCCAAGGGCAGGAGGGGGGGGGCAGGGGCAGGAGGGTCATCTCATACAGAATTCTGCCCCGGCGTTGGGCATTTAACGTCTCGCCGTTTTTATGCCGAAACCCGGGGGGGTATTGGGGAGGGGTTCAGGGGGGAGGACAGGGTAATTGGGGTAGGGTTAGTCGTTTAGTGAATAATCCCCAGAGAGCGGCTGTCGGGTGGTATCTCTCTGACACCCGTCCGGATTTTTGCTGTTTTACCCCGCAGCCGGATCCTTTTTGTGATTCTTCCTTCATTGGATCTGAAGCAGTTTGACCCCTGGATCGCAGACATTAGCCGCCCCCCCCATCGTGAAATGCGTCGGCTGTTATCCGGGCCGTGAGGTGGATCGGCCCCCGCGCTGCGACCCTCCGGGGAGAGGAATATTCCGTGCGTCTAAACCCAGCGCCTTTTATTTAAATCATTTTTGAGTGAATTCCTCTTTTTCTCCCCGTTTCTAGCCTCGCAGGATTCGGGTTTATTCGCCGCTTTACGGTCATACGATGGGTGCGCGGCCCCTTTACATCCTCTATACCATCTGCCCCTCCCCCGCACCTGCGGGCTGCAGCTCTGGAGCTGCTGCTTCTAAAAGTATTTTTTTTTTTTAATGCATAATAAAGTGCCCAAAAAATCTAAATCATTACAATTTAATCAACAAAAAAGAATCCAATATAATTATAATTCAACAAAAATAAATCCGGTCTAATTAGTAAATAACAAAAATAAACATAATTATCGTTAATTGAACAAAAATGAATCCAATCTAATAATTATTCAACAAAAAATAATGAAACGTTATTATTATTAGAATTATTACTCGAGAAAAATAAATATTATTTAACAACAAATAATTAAACGTTATTATTATTAATTCCAGGAAGCGGATTTTAGTCGATAACCCATTTTTTTCTCTCGTTTTGGGTTAAACGCTCGTTTTGTTTGCCGATGTTTGCATGCAGAGGAAGCGCCGGCGGTGAATGTTGTGATCCGACCGTCACCCGCACGGGAAACTCATCTCATAATGACACAAAACGCTAAAAATTCTGCAAGATCCACAAAAAAACCACCTGCGGGGATTATCAGTCGCGCGATTAACTCCTCTGCCTGGCGTCTGATCTGGTGCAGGAACCGGCAATAACGTAAAGTACCTCGGGCACCGGGCGGGCGCTGCGGCCGCATGAACGGGAAAATTCATTATTCTTATTTTACAAATAAAAGCAAAGATTTTTAACTAGAGCCCCCCCCCCCGGGCTAATCTAACGACTCGAACCTTAATCAGTCGTTGGTCTCGTCTTAGATTCAGGAGCCGGATGTCTATCCCATGCATGTTTAATCCCCTCACTGTATTACCCTCTACCACCTCTGCTGGGAGGCTGTTCCACTTATCCACCACCCTCTCAGTAAAGTAAAACTGTGTCTCTAGCGTCGGGTTCGGGTCTCTTCCGAGGAGGGGAAGGTTTTTCCGCATCTTGAAATCCTCAGCTGATGGACATTAAAGTACCCCAGAGGAAGTGGCCCCCTCCTGGCCCCGGGGTGCATTTAAGAAACCAAAGGGTTAAAATGACGGAATTTATTAGATTCTTTGGCATTAAGCCTTACCCAGTAAATATCAGGTACTCCTGTAAACTGCCCCCCCCCCCCCGAGGCCGGCTGATGTTACTGGGAGGGGGTATTATTTCTGACACCAACCCCATATTTATACCCCATGGGACTCCCCCCCCCCCATTAGCAAAGAGTTCCATGCGCAGACTCTGGGACCTGTCCTATATGATACTGACAGTGACGAGGCGTTGAGTGGCCCCTATGCCCTCCAGGGGCCCGAATTGAGCCGCCATTTCTTTAATGCCCCCCAGTCAGTCTGGCCCCTGGTGATTTAATGCCCCCCTCCCTGTCAGTCAGTCTGGCCCCTGGTGATTTAATGCCCCCCTCCCTGTCAGTCGGTCTGGCTCCCGGTTATTTATTTGCCCCCTCAGTGTTAATGTGCAGCACGGGTGGCATGGCAGGCAGGGCTCGGCCCGTTAGGTGGGGGCTCTGTTGGACAGGTAGGAGATGAGGGCCACCACGGCCCCGATGTAGGTGCAGATCCCCAGGAAGATGGAGAGGACGGCCAGCAGGAAGGTCTGTCTGGAAGCCACACTTGCCCCGTGGTAGTCGCCTTGAGCCGAGGCTTTGTTTGTCTGCAGGGTAAGAGTGGGAACAGCGTGAGTGACGGGGGGGACCCTGTATTACCCCAACTCTCCTACCCCCTGACCGGAGGCAACAACTCTACTATTCATACCCCAGCCCCTCCCCCACTCCCTATTAATACCCCATACTTCCTACCCCTTATCCCAAACCCCAGATCTCTTTCATGCGCGGTAAGACCCCCACGGACAGCGATTCCGCCATAAAGCGAGGCTGACCTGTGATTGGCGTTCGCTATCTTCCCCCCGCCGGGGCAGATCCCGGCTCCTCTCACCTTCTGAGACAGGAAGAAAGCGGCGATGCCCAGGGGCCAGAAGCAGCACAGCATGGAGAAGACGGCCAGGCCCAGGTAGTCCTGGGGCAGTAAGAGGGAGAAATGGCTCTCGCTGTCCGTGTCGCTGTCGCTCGTGGATCCGTTCTGCGGGGAGAGGGGGCATGTGAGACAGGGGGCGGGGGCAGACCCAGGAACCCCTAAACGATGGGCCCCTGAGACCCCCAGAATATTAACCCTTTAATGGCCCGGCGGGAAGACTCTGCAGTGATTCCCCAAATGGCTGCAATACCCGTCGTCATGGAAACCTTGACTTGTCTTTATTTAAAGATGCACTTAACGGAGTCGCCTGCATTCACGCAGGGAGATCACTCATCACATACTGGGGCAAAAACACCGACCGGGCGTCTTATATAAAACCCCAGCGGGGGGAGGATAGGAGGGAGTCAAACTGCGTGACCCCGAGAATCTGCCCCGTCACCGTGAGACGGGGGCAAAAACCCTGAGAATCTGCCCCGAGACGGGGGCAAAAACGCTGAGCGTTCCCAGGTATGATTGTCAGCTCTGCGTCCCGAGACTCGGGGAACCGGAACCCGGCGACTTTAAAGAAATAAATTCCTCCGTAATGCAGACAAATCTTTTATTTTTATAAATAATGTCTTATAATGTATGTTCTTTTCAATTACGCAAGAATTTTTTTCCTTATTGAAGTAAATCGGTGAAAATTGTCCTTTAAAATGTCATCTAAGAATTTGGGGATAATTATCATAGCTAACGAATTTTTGTAACTCCTTCGAGAAAATTCACCGGTTGATGGAAAAATGTGGAAAAATATAACTTCTTACGATGATTTGAAAAAACATCCAAAACTCCAATAAATCACCTTAAAAATTTCAAACGTAAAAAAATGTAAATCATTTAAAAAAACGAAAGCAGAGAATTTTATGATTGAATAAAATCTAATTTTTTTTGTTCAGCCGGGCGGCGCCGTCCGCCTCAGAGCCTCGCGAGTCTCCGGCTCGCTTCTCGTTGGAACGCGTCGGGCGCAGAGCGCCGCCTCTCTCTGTTTAGTTAATGACTCGCATTCATTAATTGCGGTTCAGAAGCTTTATTGCGCTTTCCTTATGGTTGCTATGGTAACAATGTCTTATCGTTCCGTGAATCCCCGCCTACCAACGCCACATCACCGCCAGAAAAGGCTAAGGTCCAATCACCGGACAGCTTGTACGTCATGTGACGCAGCAGCAGGCGACAGCACCAAAGGGACCACGAGGTCCAAGAATCCACAGATTCTACCCCCGGGGCAGGAAATCACCTCACGGGGGCACTTCTGTATTGGGGGGTGGTTAGAGGCGTGGCTGGGGTATTAAAAGAAGATGAGTAGGTTTATTTACCCCGTTTCCTGCTGTTTCTATACACATTACGGGGCTTTTAGGGCTGTAGAACCCTGCGATCCCCTCATACCCAGCAAACATTCTGACCTCCTGGAAAAGAGGGGCATCGGGGGAGGAGAGAGGGGCATC
>VKOC01033973.1:0-13079 GCA_009364415.1 Spea multiplicata | reverse complement strand
AGGAAGGAAGGAAGGAAGGAAGGAAGGAAGGGAAGCCTGGCTACTTCAAAATGCAAAAAACAACAGATTTTACGTCCAATAAGCAGCCGATTTATAACCGAGGAAGCACTGACGTTGAAAATCGGCCCTTATGGAGGAACCTCAGATACTTTCTTCTACGTTCTGCCGCTTCCCTGGTGTCTGTGTGTGTGAGATAACATTTTATCTTGATCATGACATGCTTTACAAACAAAAACACTTAAATAGCTCTTGTAATAACTGATTTCCGTGATAATTCACGAACCTACCTGAACGTAAACCGTAACCAGTGATATATAGACCCAGAAGGCCGTGGAAATGTGGGATCCTTTGATAAATCACGGAATATACGTAGAACTGTTCCAGAATTCTCTCTGTGTCATGGGGCCAAAGTAAACCCAATTTATACATAAAATTATTCATACTACGCTATTAATACATCGACCTATCTGTGGATTGCAGTAACTTGCGTAATAAATATTAGAGATATATAATATTGGAGCGCGGTGGGGGGGGCAATGATGTTTCACCACTCAACTTTTTTTTTTTCCAAATACACTGAGTAAGTGAAATGAAGATGGAGTATTTCTTTTGAATGTAACATTTAATGGCAGGTAAGACCCATTCGGCCCCCGTCTAGTCGCTCTTAGATTCAGGAGCCGTATCCCATGCATGTTTAATACCCTCACTGTATTACCCTCTACCACCTCTGCTGGGGAGCTTTTCCTCTTATCTATTACATTCTCAGCACATTTAAGAAGTATATTATTATTAATAATTTTATTATTATTATTATTGTCATTTATTATTATTCTTGCAAAGCCCTCCAGAGACATAAGACCATGTAAACACAAACCCTGAATCGTTCCCCCCCCAAAGAAAAACCTCTGACCATATTCTATGAAATATATTCATATATTAATGCAAAATCTCGGGAACGCAATGTTTCTAAATTATAAAAATAAAACAAAATTAAAAGAAAATTTAAAAAAGAAAAACAAAATTAAAAGAAAATTAAAAAAAAAATTGTCCATTTTCATCTTGAGGACACACTTGACATTATGAATTTCACGTTGACCCGGCACCTGCTTTCCTTCTCATTTGAGAATTAACGGGGTGAATTGACCTTGTTGTCAGTTCCTTGTAGCAAACCGTGTTGCTGATGTATCGGAAGTGCACTCGGTGAGTGAGGTTTCCTTCCTGGGGGTGCGTCTTCCGGTCCCTCGTGAGATTCGTCCTCGCCAGAAGCACCATGTCTTTCGTTGAGTAAGGAATCCTCCACGCCGTGAGGTGATAGATCGTCATCTCAGACTCATGAGTGTCGCATTACCCGGGACAAGTCCGATAAAATTGGTGATTAAAACTGAATTTAAACCGGTATAAAAAACACCTATAACTGAATTTAATATAATAGAGAACCATGAAGCATGGATATTAATTTACTATATATATATATATATTTTTTTTAATTTATATATATATAAATAATCTGTGCAGCCACGCATTATGTTTTTTATACTCTTGCAGTGGTAGTATTAGTAAGTAAGTGGCCACCGGCCCCCGAGGGCATTTGTCTGGTGTGGCAGATGGCCAGTCTGGGCCTGCCATGTATATACGTCCTATGGGCAGATCTATACAGAGTTTTTTTGTATGTTTTATAAATGTGTTAACCGGCCAATCCAAGCCATCAGTCAGTCTCTTAATCTTTAGTTTAGGAAGTGTTTGATTTCATTATTTTCGATTAACGGTTCATTACACGGGGTTTCGCAAGAAATGTGCCCGTTCGGTGTGAAGATGTCAAACATTTCTGGCCTGCCGGGATCATCGGCGCAGTTTTATTCCGCTTGTTAAATGAGAACAAACCGAAAATATCTGTCATCGGCTGGGAGCGAGACGGGAAGGGCAGGAACTGCGCGGCCGAGGCTTAGATTACAGTTTGAGTGAAGTGTGTATCCACACAGTAGGAAACTAAGTGGATCAACAAAGCCAAGAGGTGCGGACAGCTTGTGAGTAGGTCAGTGGCATGACATGGTGACATGACATGGTTGTTTACCGGTGGCACGCCAGTGAAGGGAATTCTCTCATTTTGATCCTGTGTTTTTGCCGTAGCTCTTAGCTTTAACAACCCCCCCCATGTTAAAGAAGTACAGCCCCCTCATGCCCCCTTATTATAAGTTCCTGCCTTGGAAACAATGAATATGTATTCAAGGTATACAGAATATTCCTCCTCTCTTTCACTTTTCACCCACGTTTACTCTCTCTTTCTCCTTTTCTCTCTCTATTTTCCTCCTTCTCTTTCCTTAACATCTTTCTTTCTCTAGCTCCTCTGCTTCTTTCTCTCTCTCTCTCTCTCTCTCTCTCTTCTCTCCCCCTCTCTTATCCCCTCCCCTTCTTTCTCTCTGCTCCTGCTATCTCTCACCCCTTCACTCTGCCCCTCTTACCCAACGATTTCCCCTTCCCTCCTCCTACTCTCTCCTCCAACTTTTTTCTGTCTTTTCTTCACCTGGAACCAACTCTCCTGCCCTCTCTCCTTACCCTGCCGTTCATCACCGTAAACCTCCCCCTAAATTTCTTCTCCACCCATCTGTCCCCCTATCCACGCCAGATCCTCAACCAAGATCCTCAACCAAGTGTTCCTACTCATTCCCCCTCCCCCACACTGCAGCGACAGGTGTCTGTCCTCCTGTAAAGGCCGACTGCCTCTCTCCCATCACTGCCTCATGTACTGCCCTATCTACTGCCCCATGTTCTGCCCCATGTACTGCCCCATGTACTGCCCCATATACTGCCCCTATGTACTGCCCCTAAACCCCCCATACTGTACTGCCCATTACTGCCCCCATGTACTAGCCCCTATGTTACTGCCCATGCCCTGCCTTCCCATGCTTACTGCCCCACTGCCTGCCTCCATGCCTGCCCCTCCCATGCCCTCCTCCATGTACTGCCCCCATGTACGTGCCTCCATGTACTGTCCCTATGTACTGCCCCCATGCACTGCCTCCATGTACTGCCCCTATGTACTGCCCCCATGTACTGCCCAATTGCTTTAATGTGATTAATCATTAAGAGGAAAGAATATAACGACAGATCGGCTAAAGCTAAAGATCAATTTCTGAGTATAATAAAGAGTGCAGAAAATGGTGGCATCACCAACAGCAACGCTATCATATTCTTACTGAGTTTTTGGAAATAATTTAAAAAAATATGAAAACAAACATTCTTAACATCACCGTGAAAAGATTTAATATATTTAATACATTTCTTAAGGGAATATTTTTATTCACTAAAATGCAAAGTTGGTCGAGTCTTAATCACACATGGAAAGGCCTCTAAGGTGGGTGGCACGGGGGGCCTTGAACAATTCATTTAATGCTTATCGTCTAATGATTTGGGGTTTAGCGATTACAAATTCACAGAAACAGACACAAAATGAGTGGAAATGTCTTTTTCTGGACGCACGGAGTGTCCGTGTTTAGAAATTCCACCGGGAAATAACGTTCCTGCTCATTCCTATAAATTTACCGAGGCACTTCGTCCCGCAATTGTTCCTCTCCAGGCCTTCATAAATATGACCCAAAGTGTTTTATTGTGACTGAAATAATTACACAAAAAGGCTGGAATTTGGAATGAAAATGTAATACATTTGCATCTGAAAATCACACCTGTATTTACTAAAAGCTTAAACACATTGTCTCTTTGCTGGAGAGGCTGGCAATATTTATCCACGTCTATGGAAATAATTGTTAATAAACGTGGTATGCTTCACTTTTTTCTTTCAACATGAACGTATGAATGTCATAACGGCAAATAGAAGAATTTTGAACCTACTATACAAAATAAACAATAAACGTCCACAAATCAATTTCTTTCTTGTACATCATATATTACTCATTTGTTTAAAACTACCAATTTCCCCTGATTTTCACCTAAATATTAATTTTTATAGAAAATATGCTGATAAGAACCAATCTTCATCAAGAGTGAAATATATTCATCCTAAAATCTAAAGTATTAAAATAATATAAATAATAATAATATTAATAATAATAATTAATAATAATAATAAAAGAAGAAGAAGACTATAAAATACTTTTTTTTTTACTATTTTTTATTTTTCTTTGGCTGTAAATAAAGTTAAAAATGGTTTCAGTCCATAGGAGCCAAAGCATCAGATTTTTGCCTCCGCCAAAAAAAGACGCAAAAAAAGGTACATTTAAAAAAAAATGTAAGATTTGAAAAAGCTTTAGTATTACTTAAGCATAATTAAAATAGTAATTAATTAGTTATTTAATTTGGCGGTACCTTTTATGTTGTACAATTGTCTTGTGATGGTTTTGAATATATATATCTATATATCTATATCTATCTATTATATATATATATTTATTTATTATGTATATACATATATATATATATATATATATATATATGACTTCTCGGCTTCTATTACTACAATGTAAACAGACAGGACAGCGGATGAGTGACAACAGATACAAAGAAAATAAAGGTATTACTTTCAGTTGAAAGGCGCTAATTGCATTAAATATAGTAATACGCTTCAACGCTCTCATTACATATTTGAAACCATTCTATTTAAAAATAAAAGGGATCATTTGATCCATGAAGCGATACAGCATAGTAGGATTAGTCAGCCTTTCAAGAGGTGACCTTGCAAAAGCAGCAATCAATACGATTTCACATAACCCCGAATCCAGCAGGGAGAGCGTTCCCGTCACGACCGAATATATGCATATTTTGTATATCTTTACTTATTAAGTGCTAACAGATTTACGTTGTGCTTTACAGCTTACGGTATGATAAATAGGGGGTACAAGTCGTATAATACGTTCAGTGGTCTACTGGGCTGTAACAGGTATGTATTCATTAGAAAAGGAGGTCCTTATTTCATCAGTCTGGTTTTTATTTTTAACTTGAGGTTTTTTTTCCATATAATTACCCACCACGCCAGATAATGGGGTTCCCTTCCAGCTTGTAACACCTTGGACCCCAGTACATGCATCTGGGTCCCCAAAATCCTTACTGTGTTCTGTAGCGTCTTCACCCTTTTTGGTGGCACCGACTACTGCCATGGTTGAGTGCCGTGGCGCGCACCAAAACAATCGCTTTAAAACCAAGCATTCTCAATCTGCTCCCCTATATTGTAAATGAAGAGTTAAGACAGGGCTGTAACTAGGGTTTTGGGTACCTGGGGCAGGATCGGAGGTCTCGCTGACATATCTGCTACTGGTAGCAGAAAAGGGACACAGGAACGTTGACATGGGCAGCTCAAGAGTGCCCCTTACTTTAAGATGCCTGGGTCAGCTGCCCCTCTTGCCCCATGGAAGTTACAGCCTTGTGTCAAGTAAAATTTAAATGAATATTCTGCATAGAGCCGTGATGGAAATGTCACTTGATTCATACGAGCGGGGTTTTTAATGCCGAGACAAGTTGTGGCTTTATCTCAGATGGTCCTCTTTGAGGTTGACATATCCATGACGTCAGATTGGAACCGTTGGGCCCATGTAGTCCGCCCGTTTTTCCTGCTGTAAACACCCAGACCTTAATCAGACCTTAATCTTCTCTCAACTTCAGGAGTGTATCCCATGCATGTTTAAATTCCTTCACTGTATTAGTCTGTATTACTGCTGCTGGGAGCCTGTTCCACTTATCTACCACCCTGTTAGTAAACTTAAAGACAAGGATGCTCTGGTGAAAAAGTTTGGGGTTGGTTGTTGAAACCCTTTTGCCATCGATCCAGCCAAGAAGCACCAACACCGCCGTCTACAGGGAAATAACTATTCTGGGGTGATACATTGTACCGTTGTTGGCAACCTTACTGTTTCTTCAGTAGTAATTATAGCAGCGTGTGATCGCTGCCCTTTTCATTATGTTGTTTTCATTCTCTGGTACAGTCAACAAAATTTTCAGGAGCCAAAAAAACGTGACGTGCTTTTGAATCCCACCCTGACCTTTGCATTCATGAGAGCAATTCATTAGCCGCGGACTGCTCTGCTCTGCCGCCTGGTAATTGAAGAGTTTAAATGGAAACTTCTCCTCTTGACAGTAGCGCTAAGGGTCGGATTAAGACGTCAGCCTCCGTCTCGTTCCCCTCGTCGCGTTTCCCGAGCCGTTGGCATGTGCGCGCTGGCATGCGCGGGGTTAACAAGTAGAATTTTAACCGCAGGTAGAGGACAGATGTAGAATGAAATTTAAGATGCTGCATGGTTTTCGGAGAGCCGGATTCCTCCAGAGATGTCTTCTCCATCCGGAAAACAGGAAGGAGCAGGCTGTTCACGACAGCCGAGAAAAAAATTCTACAAGCCTTTAGGGGAAACTTAATCAAAAAAAATGATTTTCCCATAGACCAGACCCGGCCAAAAAAACTTAATTGCTGTGTTGGGGGTTTTTTTTTGTGTTTTTTTTTTTTTTGTACTGATTAAGAAATAAATCATTATTAAATTTATGACCTTCAAGAAATGTTCCGCAAAATTCTTTTCGTTTTTTTTTTTGGAAGTTACGTTTTTTTTTTTATAGCATCACTCGTTGGGATCGTCGAGGAGATCCATTTTCATGGAGGGCTTTAAATATCTCCACCTATCGAAGTAGGTCTAATGCCTAATTAAAGCTCTCATGCCATATGTTTTCAAACATGATTATGAATAATGCACTTAAGTAGAAGCACATGTTGAATGATAGCGCGAGACAAGTGTGAGTTAACAGCAGTCAGGGCCGGCTTTCCTATAAAGGGATGGAATTATGGAGGCTGTCCGCGCGAACCGAGAGATTGAGTATTCCAGGACGGGCGTAGATAATTGCTAATGTGACTTTGTACGTCTGTTCTATGCGAATGTTTTCTTAGGAACATGTCCCATTTGACCTTATTCCAATTCCACAAGTCACGATCAAGCGCTAGATCATATAAGAGACCATTCTACCCTATGTCAACGGCTGAAGGTCCACCTTGACCCAACTTGGTGGGACAACAAGGACGATCTAAATGTCCTCTGCTGATTTTCTTGGAGACGGAGCCTTCTAGGTTTTTTTATTTTTTTTTTGCTTACGTCCCTAAGCATCTGGATCATTTGTATTCTATGTAAACCATTATGTCCTAATCGCAGCATATAGACATTGTTTGTAACAGATGTTATAAATTATGTTTTAATAGCAATATTACGTTTTTTTTTTTCTTTCCAAGAAACACCAAGGGGACACCAGTCAAATGTTTCCTTTACCTAATATGTTAAACAAGAAAGATTAGTGGAAAAGACAATTTTATAGTTTTCCGGGACACATAAAGCAGCTCTCTGCTTATGATTGATTTTACAATCCACCTTTGAGATTCAGAGTGGGTCAAACTTTTACTGTCTCTGTAATTTTGTTGTGTTTTTTTTTTTTCGTTTTTTTTTTTAAAGGTCTCTCTTTTCAACCACTGGAATGATCTACTAAAAAAAAAAGAAAATGGCTTTAACGGAACGAAAATATGTATTTTATATATACCGACATAGAATATTATTATCATTATTTTTATTATTATACACTCAAATGAATAAATAAAAAAAAACATTAGATTTTGTGGTAGCTGCGTATTTATAATATAATAAATAATAATTATTATAAAATAATAAAATAATAAATATAATAATTTTTTTAAAATGGGGCCAAATAATTAAAAAAAAACTTTCATTGAGGAGAATGAAAAGGTTCTGTTGACCAAACCACCATGAAAATTCGACTTTACAGAAAAGAAAATGATTATATTCCGTACAACCTGTTGGTGGGTTCACCATAATTTTAACAGGAGGCTATGATTAGTGGAAATATGTTCTACGTTACCCTAATATACAGTGACTGCGTGTATCAAGCTGGTTTCTCTCCTTTGATTTCCCATTTTGGGCTCCAGTCCCTTCCCGAGTTACCCGCAGGCCCAATTTTCATCGCTCGTAGCACCCTTTGGCTGACCTATGACATCATACGTTCATGTCACTGTTTCAAACTAACTCCGGCTCTTACAGTGTGTGTTAAAGAGCTCCCAGGGACTGTTCCGGAGGGCTCTCCCACAGACAGCTGTGGAAATAGATAATATCCTCAAAAAAAAAAAAGTGTACATTCATCTGGCCTACCCATCGAGATTTCAATCAGTCATAAAAAAGGGCTTTTTTTAAAAAAAAATGTGCAGACAAGGGATTCAGCAGTCATTTCATTGTTAATATTTTACCTAATAGAGGTGAACGGAAGTTGCCTGAAACGTATCTCTGAATAACGTCCAAGTTCTGTAGGACCTCACTCCCTAACGTAAACTAACACATGCCCTCATTAGTTCATAGACACTCGACAGGGAGGAGGCCGCTCACATTTACGGCAAAATGGATATCAGGAACGGGGAAAGGTTCATGTTCGACTTGGCTCCCATCCAGTTACAAATGTAGGAACAAATGGTCTACGATAAGATCCAAGTCATAACTTCTGTACGGTCTGAATGCCGCTCATGTCAAGCCTCGTAGTCTATGTGTCTCTTGATTAATCCCATACACTTTCTCATCCAAGTTATATTCTGCGCTTTAACATCTTTGTCAACTGCGATGGTTACAATGTTTTAACCGAACATGGGGGTTTTTTCCCACCTTTTTTCAATGTCTTATTCTGAAAAAAGCAGGAAACGTTATTCTGAGTTTCTTTGATGTTCCTCTTGATATCCTTAAAATGTATTGCTAAATCCAGATTAGGGTCCGGAGCCCATAGGTCATGGTGAGAAGAGGAAAGAGTATGTCTCTGTGGCACGTGCCAATTTGCACAGTGCAACCCAACAATTCTCCATCGGTCTGATCTATTCCAAAGGTTAAAACTCATCTGCCTAAGTGCAAAGAATCAACGCAAACAATTTACATCCTGATGTCACCAAGCCAGAGAGATGATGTCATAAAAATCCTAAAAAAAAAATAAGTCATGATGATGGAATCCTCACCAAATCTCTTGGACAGATCTCTTGGACTCAATCAATCTGTCTAATAGGAAAAAGCTCATATTATATATTTTTGGGTCTTTATTCCTTAATGTATATGAAATACACTGAAAAACTGTTTGTGCCTGGCGTCTACAGATCTGAGCAGCCTCGGGGGGCATTTGGCGCCGTTCCCCCAGGCCAGTCCTTCCCTGTTTAGGGGGAGAGATCCTACATTTTAAGAACTTTTACAACCTGTGCCTATTAGAAGTCTAATATTTTTTTATTTGATTTTTTTTTTCTATTTTAACATACAGTCGCTATATTTTAATGTTTTTTTTTTCTATTCATGCCTTTTTGATTCCCCCAAAAAGTGAGTACAGAGCATCCCAGTCTTTCAGAGGCTCTTCATTATTTTTTTTTAAATGTAATTTTATTTATTTATGTTTTTTACAAAAAAATGTGTTTTTTTTAAAGCATTTTTCCACCTACACTAAATATCTCGGAATTTCGTGGTATTCAGGGGGAAAAAAAATATCATAAAGAAATAAGTCTGCGATTCTTGGTGCTATGCCAACAACCTTCCTATAAAAAAAAATACATCTTGCTGATATAAATGTGTCAAAACACATAAAGTGAGATTTGGACTTCACAACAACACATTACTTTGAGTGAACGTTGACCCTTTGGGCCGTAGAAAAATCCCGAGATAAAATACTGTTGTAAACACTCAGCGTGGATAAAGATAAATGCTGGAGAGCGGCTAGTGTTTATCAACCTCTTAGCCCCTTTAAGACAAATGTGGCTTGTATAGAATTTCTGGCGGTCAGTCGGCTAATTGTCCTTGCAGCGACACGGACTCGAAAATGCAAAAGGGATAATGAATGGGACTGCAGATCAAAAATACGTTTAAAACACCAAACGTTTAAATAGATTATATAAAGGGGTTGCATGAAGCTGGCGACGCGACAGCGCAGAAAATAATTTCAAGAATGTTGTGTATTCTATATGATGCTAGATAAATATTAGTTTTATGGTAATGCTGATTATTTAAAGAATATATAATATATCTGTTAAAAAATACAGGCTGTGTAGAACAGAACACGCTTGTTTGGGTTCTTGCAGTAAATTGATTTTTAATTTAGTTGGAAATATTACGTATTTTTACTTTACTGAGAGAGAGAGGTAAATAAATGGAACAGCCTCCCAGCATAAGTGGTAGGGGTTATACAGTGAGGGGATTTAAACATGCATGAGATAGGCATATGGCTCCTGAATTAGATTGGTTCTAATGAATCTTTTTTGCCGGCAAAATTTGCGTTTCTATGTAGAGAATTGTAGAGTGAAGCAGTATTTTAAAAAAAAAAAAACTTTGGAAATAATGGAAAATAAATTCTAAGCTCGCAAGAGCAGGGCTCTCTTCTCTTTTTGAAACAGCGCTATATAAATAAATGTAATAATGGAAAAGTTTAACTTTTTGATGACCATCTCAAAGGGCAGTCATTGCGTCTCCAATTGTTGTTTCTATTCAATATACCGTATATGTGTGAGTGTGTCTGAGTGTGTGTGAGTGTGTCTGTGTATGAGTGTTTGTGTGTGTGTGTGTGTGTGTGAGTGTATGTGTGTATGGGAGTCTATGAGTGTGTGTGTGTATGTGTGTGTATGTGTGTGTGTGTGAGTGTATGAGTATGAGTGTTTGTGTGTGAGTGTATGTGTGTGAGTGTATGAATGTGCGTGTGTGTGTGTGAGAGTGTATGAGTGTTTGTGTGTGAGTGTATGTGTGAGTGTATGTGTGTGAGTGTGTAACTGACATCATGAATTTTCTATAAATCTCTAAGGCTGGTTTTAGGAACTAACAAAAAAAAGGCAACTTTATTTGTTGCAGGCAAGAACTGTAAGAATCCATAAATAATCTCCCAGTAATAGACAATTTATATCACAGTCTGATGCATTTCGCATGTGAGTACTGTTTTTACCACCCCACAAAAAAACAATTATACCTCCAGCAGGAATCTCAGCGGACATAATGCACAAACTTCAAATGTGCGCTGATTGACATCACAACATTCATTTATTTCCTGAAAAAATGATTAAACACGTCGCAGAAAACTGGGGGGAAACATTTTTTCCAATGGGGCAGAATGTGCCATTTTTCACTATCTTTTGTTTATCCTGGAACAAAAGTTTACTCTCGGCGCCCTAGTGGCTATTTGTGGAACTACAAATAAAACACACAGAAAAGGCTTCTGGCTCTGGCCCAAAACCATCAAAGCCGTCCTGGTGGTAGATATTTTAATGCTTGTAATGTATTTATTATTTAACAATCAGAACAAGCAATTTATTCTTATCAAGCTTTTTTTTTTTTCATTGAATGTCATTGGAGGGCTGACTGCAAAATCACAGAAATCGACAATAAATTGTAGTTAAAATCTACCGATAATTCGTTTTGTGTTTGTTTTTCAAAAATGTCTTCCATGAAATTATTAGGAAGCATTAAGCAATATTTATAAAAGGTTATTTTTTGTTGATTTCCATTTGTTATAGTATTTTAAGGTCGACCTCTATAGAAAGTATAAATTAAATTGCACGTTCAGTTTATTTTTGAAGCCGATACCCACTGACCCGATGGCCTGGCTTGAGAGGTGCTATTCCTTTTTTTTTTATGTGAGACCACCCAGTTTACGCACACAAGTGTAACTTCATTAATTGCCCCGTCTCTATAAGGGGCCATAAAACAAACACCCAAAAGCAATAGAGGGCTCTGCTGGCCCTTATCTCAGAGATGATTACACCAGGGGGGCTGTTGTAAGAGCCATTATCTCTATACTGGTTGATTGCTCATGCATGATGGATGCCTGGTGAGGACGGTTTCAATACTTTCTCTTATTTAACTTCATGTATCCAGTCATCAGTCTGACTCGGTCTATGTCGTATGGATGAAATCAAGACTGGGAAGGACCTGACTGCTTTCGATTAACCTAAACAAGAAGGAGATGGATTATTGGTGCATTGAAGGCAGTAAAGTGCTGGAATTCCCATGAATTAGTCTTAGGAACTTCTGAAGATGGTATCTTTCTGAAGACTGTAGGGTCATCGTTATTATAAAGACAACCTTGGGCCAGATTATGCCAGTGGCCTCTTCCACTTGTTCTCCAAGCTTCACCCATCACCCAGATATCAGCCAATTTTTCTAAGTCTATGCTTCGACCCAACTTCTCAGGCTCCTCTCCATCCGTTGGACTCCCTTGGAGAGTAGAATGAAGATACGTTGGCTGTTGGACACATTGGTGGCCCTCTGCGGACCCCTGAAGAATGCACAATTACAAAGACACAATTACTTTTAACTCTGCCTTCTCTGGGAACCGAAGAGACAGAGGATCCAGCGTCACACACGTGCCCTTCCTACCAACCATTTCTCATATTTAGGACATACAGGTCCCATAGTATTGGGGCCTCAACACCACCAGATACAAATCATGCACGCACAATCGGTACTGTTCATTCTAACACACTTATGCAAAACTATTTATACCATACTGGTACCCTATTTATATATATTATACATAATATAGTATATACTATTGAGTGATCAGCAGGCACAATATGTTTGCATGACAATTGACCAACAAGCTATTAAATATGTAATTATATATAGTATATATAAATATAATTATAATATATATTTAATATTAATACTTAAATACTTTGAGACAACAAAGCTCATCCAAAGCTTGGGATTTATATATATATATATAATATATATATATATATATATATACATCCTACTAATGATACAGGGAAAGCCGTATAAATGATCAGACACTAGTGTTTATACGAGACGCATAAAGGAAGAGCGAGCGGCTAAACTCGTCTTAAGAATACAAGAACCCTTTCCCGTTTGAAAGCCTTATCTGCTTTACACCATTTTTACATTTATAGGGAAACGCGTTCACAGATTTGTCCTCCGTTAAACGTCAATATCCTCTTAATGGCCCCATTAAACCCCGCGTTTGTCATAAAAAAAAAAAAAAACGCTCCAGTTTAGCCGGGGAAACATTTGCGCCGCCGTCAATAACCGTTACCCCTTATCGCTCGCCGCGTTTGGCAGGGAAGTTTTATAACC
>VKOC01033971.1:0-10141 GCA_009364415.1 Spea multiplicata | reverse complement strand
CGAGGGCATCGCGCAGCTTGGATGTGACCCCACGATGTGCCACGTGCCGCGGGCAGACATTGTTTTCTAGCTGCCTGAACCGCAACTGTGGATCTTCTAAATAATTGCCCCCAGACTGCTACACAACGGGGGAAAAGACTTCTCAACACTCCTCAACCTCAAAACCCCGACCGGCTGAGGTTCTGCGTCCCCTTTATCTAACGTGGTCGCTGTCTGTGGCACCGAGTCCGTGGCCTGGAGACTCTTCTCTGGTGGGGGAAAGAACTCTCATACCCTTTATGTATCTATCTATCTAAACTCTCCCTTATCTCGCCCTCCGGCCGCTCCTTTGTCATTGAAGCCGACCTGCCGAGAAGGACAATAGAGCGAAAGGTCTAAATCCCCCGGACCCCGGACTCCTGCAAGTCCTCAGCGTCTCGTTAATTTCATTTGTTAGAGGATCGCAGAGCCGACCGCGCAGCACCTGTTCCTCGCCATTAACCCCTGGAGCCCCGGTGGCCATGGCTTGGTGTGTGTTTTTTAAGAAACCCCGGGATACAAAGGCCCCAAACTGGTGGGATATGACAAGTGCCCGAAACAAAGGCAACGAATCAGGAAGAAGCCAACATCAACAGCGTGCCCCGGTAGAGCGAGCTTAAAAAGGAGGAAGTGAGAGGGAAAGGTCTCTGTCCCGATATCAATAATTAGACTTTAAACAGAGCGCCTCTGATCGTCTGGAAAAAATAAAGATTGTCCTTGGAAAACGTTGGCCACCACGAGTCCTGTTTGACCCCGAGACCCCGTCTATCCAGAGAGTTTATCTCCGAGGATCTCCGAAGGGGCCGGGATGAGGGTCCACCATGCGAATGCTTCATATTATTATTATTTCACCCCAGCCCGGCGGTATCTGTGACACACGCGTGAGAGTCTTTCAATGATGGACTTGTTCAGCCTACTCTTGTGGTCTTAATAAGATGAGGGTGCGCGGGGTCATCAAAGTCCATCCATCCCCACCGCAAAGTCACTTAGAGGAACGGCCAATGAATACACAAACTTTAATAGGATTATGGGGGGGGTCAGGGGGCTTCAGACTAAAACCACTAATGATGTCTTTTTGTCAGCCAGGTTTCTATGGGAGGAAGGGGAGGGGGCTTCCCCCGGATCCAGTAAAACTTTCTTTGATGAGTTTGAGGATAAGCAGGAGCCGCCGTGAGTTTTCTCTCCAACGCAAACGGGGATATTTACAGAAAAGATCAGCGTTTTTATAATTAACCCTCCACGTCGTCTCCTGGGATCGTCGGGGGGTTTGCTTGGAGCGCGGGGGATTCAGTTGGTGTAGAAGGAGCCGGTAACGGTTAGAAAGCTGGTGGAAACGTTCTAGTATTAAATATCCTGGCTGGGTTGATTAAAGTGTTTTTTTTTTATCAGCTGACACAATAATCGCCCGGCGAAGGACCGGAGAAATAACGCTTCATTCCGGGGGATTTCAAGAGAAATCAGCCGCGAATTAGTTTTCTATATAATAATTTTATCTCGTCCCCGGTGGTCTGTTGGAAGGAACCCGGGGATATTTTGCCCCTGATGATCACCAGCTGGGTCAGATCTCCCTACGTCCTAGATGTTCCATCATGGAGACCCCATGTCCGTGCCATTGCCACCGCGGGGCTGCCCACCGGCCGGTGCCGGTAGACTGAAGCCAAGGAGGGCTCTCCGGCATTGGGAGGTTTGGAGGGCACCACGTGCATTTGGCGACCTCGTGGGCTACGCCGTCGGCCGGCGGGCAGTGAAGCCGTTATCGGGGCTTTGGTTTCTTCAGCAAACTCCTCTGAGCCCTCAGGCTGCAGGACAAACAAATCACTGGCAGGATCTGTAAAGCGAGATAAAAGTCATTTGTTTCTCTCCGGCGTAATCCCCGGGAGCATCGGGAGAACTTTTACTTTCTGCCGCTCCGCTCCCTCTCCTCTCTCGCTCATCCGCCCCGCCGAGGTGTAAAAGAATCGGACTTGGTGGGTGGTTCGGCGTGGAGCCATCAAGCCCATTGTTCATAGTCAATTAAACCCCCTGAAAATGAATGACTGCCGCCTGACATCAATCACCGCGATGGGGGCTCCTGCTGGGGCAGTCATCATCCTTCCAGCCGGGCTCCTGCACCCTCCGCGCTTCATTTGCATTAACCCTTTGATGGCCCGAGGTCTGTGCAACGCGGCGTGGAGCGAACAGCCCTAATGCATCAAAGGACTTCTCTTACACAGCGAGTATAATGCCCCCGGGGTTAGGGGTCCGTGGGAACTTAATCCACGGGCTAGTGGGGAGAAAGAGCTCGGAAGTGAAAAAAGAAATAAAACTTCATCCAGTCCACGTAGGAGATAACGGCGCTGCCTGGACTTTTACAGTGAAATATAAAATGCTTGTTTGTTGGCGCGCTATACAAAAAATGGCAACTTATTGTGGATAAAAAAATTACCCTCAACCCCTAGGACTAGATCCATAATCATCTTCCTACCAATTCTACAATTCCTTAAATACCCGGAATCCGCTTCAGGGTTAGTTTTAAACGGGGCAGAATGTTTTCGAGGGGTTAAAATACTCCGGGCCTTTGGGGTCGCGCATGCCGCAAACTAAATCAAAGGAGGCGAAAGAAAGGGAAAAAATTCCAGCAGGGCAGGGGAAAATCTCCCTCTTGTCTCTTGGAAACTTTGTTGACTATTTAATGAAAGAAGAAAAACATCAAGTGATTTTACAACACTGCTAGGCGGTGATCCATACAACCAGTCTATAGACCAGTTATGCTCGATAATCCGTAGGTTACCTGCACTCTGTCAATGTAGGGAACAGCATTGGGCGCCGGCACGCCAATTACCGCCATTAAACATTATAATTTAAAGAAAGCACTTTGCTGATACGTTGCAAGATCGGACACCTGTGACACCGCCCGCATCCCGCTTGCAAAACCCGCTTTTTCGGCTATTTTTTTAGGTGTATCTTACAAATTAAAAGCTTTCTCCGCCGAGAGCGAGGCATGTCGTTAAGGCTGAGAAAATGAGAGCTTTTCACACCCCCCCCCCCAAAATATTTAAAAATAAAGAGTGCCAAACGTTTCCTCCAACGGAGCTCCGTTCCAAAAAAAAACAGACTGGATTATGTATTTATTATTATTATTATTATTATTATTATATTATTATTTATATTATTATTATATTATTATATTATTATTTCATATATTTGCTGGAAAACACCCCATTTCGGACGCCCTGCCACAAACAGTTAGGGGTAAATGTGGTCACAGCTTTAAAGCAAATCATAGAGGAGAAAGAGATAACACGGGGTTAATTCTGGTGATAAACGTTAAAATTTAGATGAAAACAGCAGACATTGGGTTTTTTTGGGCGTATAACTCGCCCGGGACTCGTCATTAGTTACCCTGCGTTACCCCAGCGGTCCGTCCAGCTCTCCCAGCTCGTTGGGGGCTTTGAATTTCGGAGATGAAACTTCAGTCACTGTTTGGCTAAACCCAGAGCCAGCAGATACCGGCTTCCTTAATACCCCCGAAGCTGCCCCCATTAACCCCCGACGAAGATTCCCCCCCCCGTGGTCGTGGGGTCGCAGGGGGGGAGCGGAGGAAATGAGCGTCCAAAGTTTTTCCCAGCGGCCATTGTCTCGTTCCAAAGGACTGCGGGCCTGCGTTTGCTTTACAATGCGAAGGCAAATGTAATACGCATTAGAATAGACTCAACGCTCCATTCCATGCACTGGGAGCTACTGGGTGTAATGGGAGGGATCCATAAGGGTCATGTGTTCAGTATGGAGTGTGTGCGTGTTCAGTGTGTTATTTGTGAGTAGTATGGAGTGTGCGTGTTCAGTGTGTTATATGTGAGTAGTGTGGAGTGTGCGCTGTTCATGTGTTTATTTGTGAGTCGTAGAGTGTGCGTGTTCAGTTGTGTTATTGTGAGTAGTAATTGGAGTGGTGTCGTTGTGTCAGTTGTGTTTATATGTGAGTAGTTTGAGTGTGATTGGTGCGTGTTTCAGTGTGTTTATTTGTGAGTAGTATGGAGGTGCCGTGTTCAGTTGTGTTATTTGGTGAGTTAGTTGGGTGTGCGTGTTCAGTGTGTTTTTTGTGAAGTAGTATGGAGTGTGCGTTTCGTGTTTATTTGTGAGTAGTATGGAGTGGTGCGTGTTCAGTGATGTTATATGTGAGTAGTGATGGAGTGTGCGTGTTCAGTGTGTTTATATTGTGATAGTTTTTTGGAGTGTGAGTGTTCAGTGTGGTGTATATGTGAGCGTAAGTATGGTGATGTGCGTGTTCACGTGTGTTATATAAATGGTGAGTAGTGGGGAGTGTTGCGTGGTTCATGTGTTATTGTGTGAGTATATGGGAGTGTGTGTTCAGTGTGTTATTTGTGGAGTTAGTATGAGTTGTGCGTGTTGTTCCAGTGTGTTATTGTGAGTAGGTGTGGAGGTGCGTGTGTGCGTGGTGTTATATGTGAGTAGTGTGGAGTGCTTTGCGTCGTTCAGTGTGTTATAAATGTGATAATGCCAGTGTGAGAGTGTGCGTGTTTTCAGTGTGTTTATAATTGAGTAAGTACCGTGGAGTGTGCGTGTTTCAGTGTGTTTTATTGTGAGTAAGTATGAGAGTGTGGGTGTTCAGTGTCGTTATAATGTTGAGTAAAGTAATGGTAGTGCGCGTGTTCAGTGGTGTTATTGTGAGTAGTATGGGAGTGTGTGTTACACTGTGTTATTTTGTGAGTAGTATGGAGTGGTGGCGCGTGGTGTGGAGTGTGTTATTTGTGATGTATGGCGTGCGCGTGTTTCAGTGTGTTATTTGTGAGTAGTATGGAGTGTGCGCGTGTAATAATCAGTGTGTTTCTTGTGAAGTAGTAGTAATGGGTGCGGGTGTTCAGTTGTATTATTTTGTGGGGAGTAGTGGAGTGCGCGGTGTTTAACGTGTGGTTATATTGTTTTAGTAGTGGAGTGGCACGTGTTCAGTGTGTTTTATAGTGAGTAGTATGGAGTGTGGTGTGTGGTGTGTTATATGTGAGTATGTGGAGCTGTGCGTGTTAGTGTGTTTATGTGATAGTATGGGTGTGCGTGTTCAGTGGTGTTATTATGTGAGTAAGTTGGAGTGTGCGTGTTCAGTGTGTTATATTGAGTAGTGTGGAGTTGTGCGTGTTCAGCAAGATATATATGTGTGTGTGTGGCGTGTTTCAGTGTGTTATATGGTGAGTAGTGTGGAGTGTGCGTGTTCAGTGTGTTATATGTGAGTAGTGTGGAGTGTGCGTGTTCAGTGTGTTATATGTGAGTAGTGTGGAGTGTGCGTGTTCAGTGTGTTCAGTGCCACCGTTAAGCTCCGCCCCCCCGGGTCACTCATCTTTCTTCGATTCCAACTGGATTTGCCACAAAAGGATTTCTCGTTGATAAGAAACACAATAGAGAGGCGGACGTCACTTAATGATTAACCAATGAAATCGCTGCGTGATGCGTCTGAGGATCGGCCGCACACAATAGGCTATTGTTACCCCGTCTCTCCGTCATACATCAGTGTCTTCGGGGCGATAAAGGCTCGGGATACATTCTAGCGGGGCATTAACCTGAACACCACGTCACACTGGAACAAAGCGCCAACATTGGCGACACGAAGCGACTGCTAGCTCTTGGGTCGAGCTGTCCCAGGGATTAATATCACAGATGAGTGGAGGTTTTAGTTCGTGTCTGAAAGCGAGGCAGAGAGATGAAAATTAACGTGAATTTGAACTTCCCGGGATGCCCTCGATGCAGCGAATGAAGCTCTCGGCGCCCTCTCCTGGCCACTTGAATTCCTAGCCCCCAACAGACGTGTAGCCCCCGTCACACTCAGATAAACAAATAAAATGAACAATAACCGGAACAGACATTAATTATTAATTTACTGGATTATCTAGAGGTGTTTGGGGAATAAACACAAAACAAGAGCATTATGGTTCGTGATAATACCTTTTTTTATTGGATTAACATCATAACCCTTGTGAGATTTAACGCCATTCTGTTATTTCCGGGTCAGTTTGTGTTCCGCGCTGTTAATTTGTGTTTTATTTTAGAATGTAACGGCCTATGGGAAACATCGAGATAACGGAGTGCATTCCACGCACCTTCGCAACAAAGTAGCAAAAGGTGATACAAACATTCCGCATTACGTTGGCGCCATCTTGTGGCAAAGCCCTTTATTGCAGGGGGCGCTGCATTTTTATTACCCCAGCCATAAATGTTCCATTTGGGTCTGATTATTCTTACACTGGGCAGCTCCTGGCAGGATTTCTTGGCATATATGCCACGGCGGCTTCGGCCTATGTGCTAATGACGTGGCCTAGCAGCCACGTAGAATCCTGCATGTTGCACAAACTGTGTCCAAGCAACCCCCGGGGGTCTCGGTGGGAAGACCCTGGGCTCAGGGTGGGGTTAGGCTAAGGGGAGATAACCGGCGGGCTTCCAATAGCACCCCAGACACAACTCATTATGATGTCACTCCCAAGACACAGATATTTAAGTCACCCCAAGTCTTTTACTGCTTTTTCTGAAATAAATAAATAAATAAAGACCACAAATGTCCTTTTCTCTTAAAGGAAAAATGATTTTATTGCCCCGGTCTCCGCAGTAATATCTCAGTTTTACCAGCAGGTGGTAGTATTGCACATGGATTTGGGGCAATAAGTTGGTGTCCAACAGCTGGCACTTCTTTTAACTGTTTCAGTGCCAATCGGTACGCGCAGGCAGAGCTTTTACCCCTCGCACACTCTTTACCCGGCACCTTTGGGTGATAAGACGCTGCTTTCTTCTGTGTTTTCCGGGAATTATTACTTTACGTTTCCATGGCTATTGTCTGGTGCCGGGACGGAGCGCGTGCCATGCCTGCCGGCGGCCCCCGCCGTATTATGTTACATTTTATTTATAGAGCGCCAGCAGATTCCGGAGCGCTGTACATGGAGAGGCATGCGGCGTATGGGGGGGGGATGCAGTATATGTGAGGACTGCGGTGTGAAGGCATGCGGCGGATGGGAGTGATGGGGAAAATGTGCATGCGTGGGGTATGTGGGAAGTCCTTCCAATAGGTGGGGGCATGCGGTAAATTCGTGTCTTATTTAGGGGTTTAACATTCATTATATCACTTTTTTTTGGCAATCGGGACTTTGACCAATAAGGAGTATTTTCGTTGTGGGTATTTTGTACCAACCAAAAACTCTAAAGCTGGGCTTCACCATTCAGAGACTTGGCATGAAGTGCCCACCTGTGGTCATGCAGGACAAGCGCGACTGATTTCAATGCAGTCAACTGCTCTGGTTATGGCCGCCGCAGGGTTAAACACGCATGTAGCAAGCAGGCATGATTGGGAAACAGTAAATTCCTGAATAATTGTGTAAATTCTCACGATCAGGTTGAGGAAATCTTCCTCCTCGGCCTCCTCACTGAGTGATTGGGAGGACGGGTGACGTTTTGCACAGGGAAGTGCACTCTGAGGGCGCGCCGCCCGTCCGGCCCCCGGGGCACAGCGTTGAGTAACAGCCCTTACAGCTCAACGTTACCCATCCTACAGGTCTCTGGCATGAATATAGATTGGCACTTGCCCCGGGTCACACTCCGGCACCTTTAACCCCTCGGCTGCGGCCAAGGCGACCTGCGCATGTTAATGAAAGGGTTAATGGGTAATTTTTTTGGCTGAATAAAATATTTATAGGGAAAATCTTTACTCTGAGCGAATAAATTTCACTGGAATTAAACTGAGTTCATTATTGTATCGAATTAACCCCCCCCCGCCGTGGCACTGATACACAGTGTTTGTATTAAGGGGTCCGTTAAAAAGCCCCCCGCGGTGTGTAATTGGCGGGCGAGTCACGGCCCTCGCACACGGAGTTATTGCCGATGCTGTTTTCATGGCTGATCCAGAAGCTGTTAGTATCCGTGTAACGATTTTCACGCGTGCACGAAAAGTCTCACCGACACGCCAGTCACTGCAGCCGGGGGGGGGACACGGCTCGGGGGATTCTCAGGGGCGTTTAAGGACGCGGGAACGCAAGCCCGAGGACCCAACGCGGCCATCAGCCGGGGGGGGGGGAGTCCCTGCCACCAATCACCGATAATTCCATTCCATCCACCGGGAGCCGGCCCCAGGGAGAGGAGCCAACCGAGTCCAAATGGACTGAATGTCGGCAAACACAGAGTCCAGCCGGAGCGCCCCAAATGCCTTAAAACCGATGGCAAAGATGTCTAAGGACCCCAAACAGCCCAAAAAAGTCATATGATGAGCCTAGGGTCACCGCAAGATCGGCCCCCGTCTGGTCGGCCGCTTCTCCCGCTGTAAAGACTCAAACCTTAATCAGTCGTCGGTCTCGTCTTAGATTCAGGAGCCGTATGTCTATCCCATGCATGTTTAATACCCTCACTGTATTACCCTCTACCACCTCTGCTGGGAGGCTGTTCCACTTATCTCCCACCCTCTCAGTAAGTAAAACTTCCTTCCATCTCAGCCTCTGACCCTCTGGTGTTAGATTCCGGTCTCTTGTTGTAATTTTTCTCATCATCATCATGGATTGCTTGTTTTACCAGAATACAGACTGGAAGTGCCCCCCCCCCCCGGCGGCGGCGGGGCACGGAAGGAATGTACGTGTATACACTACCCGGGGGTCGCGCTCAATATCCTTATCAGAAATATTTCCGATTTGGGTTACATTTGCTTATTATGATCTTTATGGAATTTACAGCCAGATGGATCTCAGTTTATATTTCTGCAGAACTGGAGACATCCCTGTAATAACACGAAACGGAGACGCGAGAGACGGAAGAGAGACCGCAATCTAACATTAGAGGCGGAGAGGGTGGTAGATAAGTGGAGCAGCCTCCCAGCAGAGGTGGTAGAGGGTAATACAGTGAGGGGATTAAACATGCGTGGGATAGACATCCGGCTCCTGAATCTAAGACGAGACCAACGACTGATTAAGGTTTGAGTCGTTACAGCGGGAGAAACGGGCGACCAGACGGGGGCCGGCGGGGGCCGATGTGCCGGCGGGTTCTGGGCTTCTGTATGTTGGATACATTTCTGTATTAAATACTCGGATGGTGAGAATGCCGATTATTCTGAAGGGAGGAGAATGGAGGGAATTCTTTCCGCTGTCGGGGATTCTGGATTCCCGCAGATCATTTTTCAGGAGAATTGAGGACTTTGAGTGATCAACAAATCAAACTTTGCTCAGTAACCAGGAATGGGAGAGAAAAGCTCTTCGCAAACACAGCCCGGGGGGGGGGGTCGGGGCATCTAACGACCTGGGGGCATTTAAAATATACGATTGTTGCCAATAGATACAAACCCAATCATTCTCCAGCGGCCTGAGATGTCGGCCCGGCATTCCCTGCGTTGTTCCTGTAAAGTTATGGTATTTGGTTAAGAGCTGGTAAAACAAGTTGACATTTTTTTCCCTCGGAGGGGTTGCTAGGAAGTGCGGAGAGGATCCGGGGAATTCCGAGGGCCGCGGTGAGACGTGGATGTTAATGAGTCCCGAAACAGCACAATGTATCCCAAAATACCGCGTGTTCTTACTGTTGTGTTGACAGAATGTTTCTTGTGTTTGCAGTCGGCGGCTCCGACAACTGCTGACCTTCAAACGTCAAAGTGTTACCCGCCAACAAAAGGCCGACGAGCCAAGCACGGCGACGCTGGAGAACCTGAGAAAAAGCTCCTCCGCGCATGCTGCTCCTCATGGGCACCCCTCTCCTTTTTAAGATCCAGTAGGATCAGTTATGGGGCTCAGGTTCCCCTGAATTTCCAGACCGAGGGCATTCCACTGAGAATGGGTAAAAGATCTCAGTTCTGCTGGTTGTGCCGCGTGGCACCGTGGGCTTCATGCAGGGATTGGTTCCGCTTGTGTAGTGTGAATCTTGTAACTGATCCTGATGGGTGTCTCGATGAGCCTACTTGATTGACTTTTTATCCGGATCACAGGTTCTGCTGGGTTCCTCTGCCATGACCCTGAGTTTCCCAGCTCGCCTGTTTCAGTCAGGTACTTGTGCTGAGCAAGAACCCATTCATCCGCGTCCTGCTGGATCCCCCTGCGTTCTTCTGTATCCCACCGTGTTCTACAGCAATCCACCACGTACTCCAACATCCCACCATGTCCTACCGCATCCCACCATGTCCTACCGC
>VKOC01033970.1:0-14257 GCA_009364415.1 Spea multiplicata | reverse complement strand
TGGTCATGTGCTTTTCGTATTTACACCCTATGCATGTGCGGCTCTTCCGTCATCCGGGTCTCTACTGTTTTTTGCTGCGTTTCATATTGCTTTTGGGGGGACACGCGGTATTTTGTTACAGTAACACTGGTTCCTGTGCGCCCTTCTGCTAGTGGGCGTTGAGGCGGGCACGCCACTTCCGCACATTTCTGAGCAGACCGTGCATCCGTACACGTCTCAACTCGCTTCATTATGTACAAGGGGTTTTTTTTTTTTTTTTTTCTCTCTCTCCTCTTTTTCTTCTCTCCTCCTCCTACACTTTTCTTTCTTGGACTTACATTGTGGAGGGTTCCCCATGCTGGTTCTCCCCGTGCGGGTCTAGTTTTTTGCGCTATCTATGCTGCAGTGGCCTCTCCCTTGTGGGGAGGTGGTTGCTCCTCCTTGACACACGATCTGCTGAGCTGCGCTGGACGTTATATTTTGCCGATTGCTGATTGTTGGGCGTTACTCTCGCATACATGCTCGCACATGCTTACATGATGTTTGCCAGCCTCCGCGCTCTCAAGTACATACATTCATCTTCCTTCACCCCCCCCTTTTTTCTATTTTTTTGTATTTTTATTTTATTTTAATTTTTTTTATTATATTATTTTATTTTATTTTTCTCCCATGTGCATCTCTGTCCCACATTCGCGATGAGGGTTCATCCTTTTCTTCGCGCTTTACGCCTGTCCGGTTGTATGCTACGACTCTCGTGTTCATGGTTCCGTCTCACTGAGTCAATTTGTAGGGTGATCTCCTACTACACTGTATGTTGGTTGCCAGGGGAGAGCTTGTTCCGTCTCTCCACCTAGTGACCCCCGTGTGGTTCTATTGTGGACGTGGGTGTTTCCGTCCACTACACGTACGTTGTTTTTTCTCTCTCCTGTTGGTCTGTCCCTCCAGTGCTTCTTTCTTCTTTTCTCTTTTTTCTCTCTTCTACTTCCACTTCCTCTTCTTTCTCTTCTTTTCCCCTTCTCCTCCCCTCCTTCCTTGTTTTCCCCTTTTGATTTGTTTTATCTTCTGTTCCTATGGCGACTCCCACTTCCCCTGCGTTGAAGATAGTCTCTCATAATGTCAAAGGCTTGCTTTCTCCGCAGAAACGCAGGATGACGCTTCGACATTACATTAGATCCAAGGCTGACATTGTTCTTCTGCAAGAGACTCATTTTCGTAAGACGAATGTTCCCAAGTTCTGGGACCCCCGGTTCCCTACGCATTTCCACTCTGCTGCTCCTGATAAGCACAATGGGGTGTCCATCCTGATACATAAGCGTCTGCACTTCCAAGCTCTTCACTCCATCTCGGACTCTGATGGTCGATTTCTCCGTCTGGACTGCCTGATTCATGACCAGCCCATCACAATTGTAAATGTATACGCTCCGACTCCGCCTACTCCTACGTTTTTCGATGACTTGGCTCGATCGCTTCTGACGGCGCCGCCGGGGGGCCTTATCATCGGCGGGGATTGTAACTCGGTGATGGACCCGTATCTGGACCGTACCCTCTCGGTGGCACGTACCTGCCCGAGAAATCTCTTTAAGCCTCTGCAGCGTTTCGTTAAATCACTGGGATTGTTTGACACCTGGCGCCTTCTCCATCCTTCGGACAGGGACTATTCTTTTTATTCTCACCCACATGCGATGTATTCAAGACTTGATTATTTTTTTCTAAACCAGCGACTGCTTCCATCACTTCTGAGCTCGTCTATTCATGAGATATCCTGGTCCGACCATGCTATGATAGACATCACCCTCTCGGCCCTTCAACCGCCCAACCTGCGACCTCTCTGGCGTTTGAATGATGCTCTACTCCTTGACTCTGAGATTAGGGGGACTATCACACAGTCTCTCACCGATTACTTCGTGGAAAATTTGACCCCTGATGTCTCTCTGGGTACCGTTTGGGACGCTCACAAAGCGGTCCTCCGAGGACACTTTATAGCAATTGCATCCGCCAAGCGGAAACGACATCTCTCCCAGATTAAGGATCTTACGGATTCGCTGGCCGCCCTGCAAGTGGCTCATAAGCGTACTGGTGATCAGCGCCTCCTCCGTGATATTGTCACTGCCCAGGGACAATTGAACTTGTTGTTATCCACAGACTCTATCAGGGCGATCCTCAGGACTCGGCAGAAATTTTTCGAAAAAGCAAATAAGCCAGACACAATGATGGCGCGTCGACTTCGGGACCTTACCTGCTCCAGGACTGTGCGGGCCATTAAAACTAGGGCAGGTTCCCTGTCCTCCGATCCTGTTGTCATAGCTGACCGGTTCGCTGAATATTATTCATACCTCTATGACGGTAGGAAAACTTCATGCTCTCCTTCCCTCTCCTCCGATACTCAGAGTTTCCTTGCCTCCTGCAACCTTCCGTCACTCTCCGCTGAGGCGCTTGATACCATTAACGCACCCATCACCCTGGAGGACGTCTCGGCTGCTTTGAAATTGTTTAAGAATCCAAAAGCCCCTGGTCCTGATGGCCTGTCGGCCAAGTATTATAAAACCTTTGCCGCATCTCTCCTGCCCCACATGACGTCCCTATTTAATTCCTTCCTCACGGGCACGGGGCGACCATCTCCAGACATGCAGAGGGCCAAGATTGTGATGATCCCTAAAGAAGGGAAAGATCCTTCCCTTTGTACGAGCTATAGGCCGATCTCCCTAATCAATGTTGATTTAAAAATTTTTGCTAAAATTCTTGCCTTCCGGCTAAACGCCCATCTCCCTAGCCTGGTTCACCCTGACCAAGTGGGTTTTGTCCCCGGTAGGGAGGCTCCTGATAATATTCGTAGGACGCTGAATTTGCTCCATTCGGGTCGTCGGACCGGGACTCCCCTGATGCTTTTGTCCCTAGACGCAGAGAAGGCCTTCGACCGCGTGGACTGGGGATACCTGTGGTCCACTATGCGAACCTTTGGTTTCGCTGGCGCCTTCCTGCAGGGCGTTCAGGCCCTCTACTCCCATCCCTCCGCTGTTGTTGACATTGGCACCTTTAGGTCCCGGCCCTTCCAGATTCTCGGTGGTACTCGCCAGGGTTGTCCTTTATCTCCCCTTTTATTTGCCCTGGCCATTGAGCCTTTGGCCCAAGCTGTTCGTCTGCATCCTGACATTAGGGGTCTCCCGGTGGGGGGTTCCGTTTATAAACTTAGCCTGTTTGCTGATGACGTCTTATTGTCCCTGACGTCTCCCCTTACTTCCTTGCCCAATCTATACCAACTGTTGGAGAAATTAGGGAAATTATCTGGTTACAAAATTAATTCCGATAAATGTGAGGATCTGAATGTTACCCTTTCAGCCTCTACGGTAAAGCTCTTATCCCTTAATTTTGATTTTAAATGGCAGCCGACCTTTATTCGCTCTCTCGGCATATACATAACCCCCTCACATTCCCAGATGTATGCGGCTAACTACCCACCTCTCCTCTTGCGCCTGAAGCGTGATTTAGCGACATGGTCGTCCTATGCCCTGTCTTTCATGGGACGAATTTATGCGGTGAAGATGACGCTATTGCCCAGACTCTTATATTTATTTCGTTCCATATCGCTGCCCATCCGGAGGACCGACATCACTAGCCTCCAAAGAGCAATTGAACTATTCGTTTGGCAGGGTCGTAGAAGTCGTCTTGCTAAAGCTACTCTTTACACACCGAAGTCTGCAGGAGGGCTATCGGCCCCTCTGCTTTACGAATATTACGTTGCTGCTCAATTGGCGATGCTGCTCTCCCTTTCTGTGGTCAACTCCCCTCCCCGCTGGGTCCAACTGGAGTCCGATCTCTGCTCCGGAGTTCGCCCGGGATGGCTTCTGTGGCATTCGTTCCTTGACAAGACGCTGATCTCTGCCAGTCCCACTCTATTGCACTCTCTCCGCCTATGGTTCCGTGTGAGGCACAGATTTCGACTTACGAGCCAGAGCTCCAGGTTGACACCGCTCTTTCAGAATCCAGACTTTCCCGCTGGGCGTCACCTCCGCCCGTTCCACTGGTGGATCGCGACAGGAATCGTCACAGTGGGAGATTTGCTTGTGAACAATAAACCTAGTTCCTACCAACACCTCCTTTCTCGCTATGACCTCCCGCCTACAGAAATTTTCCGGTTTCATCAGATCTCACATTTCGTCCGAAACTTTCTGCTGCATCATCCGGATCACATCCCGACGTTTTATGAGCAAGCCACCCGCCTTCCCCACAAGCCCCGGGGTGCGATTTCCCATCTGTATACTCACATGCTGGGGATTAAATTCCCGTCTTCACCTCTGTTCGAGCAGCGCTGGGAGTTGGATCTGGGACAATCCCTTGAACCTGCGGACTGGGGTGAGATTTACGTTAACATCTGGAGGGTGACCGCGTGCACTTTGGTTCAAGAGAACTGCTACAAAGTCCTTTCACGTTGGCACCTCACGCCGTCTAGGCTTCATCGCATGTTCCCGGCCCACTCACCTCTGTGTTTCCGGGGGTGTGACGATGAAGGGACTCTCCTGCACACGTGGTGGACCTGCCCTCAGGTTGCGTCACTTTGGTCCCACTTCTTCCACAACTTGAGTGCAGCCCTTGGTGCTCAATTGACTCCTGACCCTTGGACGGCTCTCCTTTGCAGAAACTATCCGCTGGACGCTCTAACTCCACCGGCCCACCGTTTAATCTTTCGCATTTGTACGGCGGTTCGTCTGGCTATCGCTAAGGTATGGAAGTCGGGCGCCCCTGCCGTCCCTTTCATTGAAGCTAAGATTTGGGATATAGTCAAACTAGAAAAGATTACGGCATACCTGCATGGCACATCCCACCTTTTCCATCTCACGTGGGATCCTTGGCTGGAGACATTCGCACCGTCCAACGTTGCAGTGCCCTGGCTGTGAGAGTCGTCATTTCCCCTCCTCTTTCCTTCCCTCCCCGTTCTTCTCCCCCCTTCTTTTTCTCTCTTCTATCTTTCTCTATTTTTCTATCTTGTTTTCCGTTTTCTGGCATTTGAGGATTTTCGTTTCCATGCCCCGACCTGGGCGGGTTCCAGCAATGACTGGTATATCACTGGCCTTCTTACTACAGTTTCGCTTCCAATGCGTCTTCTTACGGTATTTACTATTCTACCGCTGTGTGCTTGTCTCAGGCCGGGTTGTACCCATTTGTATCGCATGTCATGGACCTGCTCGCCATCTCTGTGATTTACATTGCTGTACTTGTACTGTGTCGATGTTTGGCCTTTGGCTATTACGGCCTCGGAAATCCTGTCATGTATGTTCTTCTCTGTATTCTTTTACGAAAATCTAATAAATTACTTCTTAAAAAAAAAAAAAAATACCACCAAAATAGATTTATCTTACTAATGTGATAATTATGAGTCCACGCAGATAAATACAGTGAATAATAAAATAATGGTTTCAGTTTGTCAGAGCCTTTATACACACTAACTACTATAATTATACAATTATCTCCTGTCTCTTTTTTGCTTTGCTGTATTAGATGCTAGAGGGTGGGCTGGAGACACAATAAAAGAAGCCCTTCACCCAGAGACTAGGTATCCACATCATCATTGGGCTGTCTAGTATTAGGCAGCATTTACACAATGGAGGGAGTCATTCTGTACTCCTATTATTGGTTTGCCATACGTTTAAGACAAGGTTATTTATATTGAGCTTTGTATCTGTTGTGTTATATTGTGTACCTGGGGATGGACTTCTCCTGGTTAGGTGAACTATGTGCTTGCTGTGAAATAGACTGGGAAATGATTCTCAGGTAATAGTTAAGACTTTCCCCATATGCCAAGTTGCAGCACAAAGCAGAAATATTCCCAAAATACTTAAGAGTGTGTCATTGAAAGGGAGTGTCCCGCACCTTCAGACCAGAATCTAGTTATGAGTTGTGGTGACTTGAAAAAAAATTATGTTGTTGCATTATTGTCAAGGGAACTAGACTTTGGGCTCTCTCACATCATCTTACCAAGGTATTTCTCTTTGAACATTTATTAAGATTACTTAGAGCTTCCACAGATTCACGACTGTTCAGAAAATTCCTCCCACATCTTTATGTGCTATCCGGTTCTAGTGATAGCACTTCTTCAGTGTCTGCCTTCAGGTACCCTAAGAAGTGTAGATGATCTCCTTAGATGAGCACAGGTGCATTGACCAGGGTCTTACAGACCTGCCAGAATTAAAGGACAACCCGACACAGGTGAGAAAAACCAAGAAACTCTGAATTAAGTACCACAGGGCTGGAGTTATAAATGTAAACTACTACTAGCATATGCTTAGCTGATTGTAAATTGTTTAATAGTATTTAAAAAAAGAATGCATTAGCATTAGTAGTATCCAACAGGCTTTATGCATGTGATGGATACTAGCTCTGACTTTCAGGCCTCCCAGGTGGTGAGAGAGTTAATCTCGATCAAAATATTTATTTTATAAGACACTTGTAATACGTTCCTCCACTTTCCCTCCCTTATATACTTTAGCCTGTTTCACCTTATCGCTAATAATGCTTGTCTGCTCCTACTTTTGCAGTTTATTTTTAGAATTCTTCTTGGAAAATTGTCGTGGAAATTACCCAAGCGTGCCAAGTTTCCACAAGATTTCAATGGAAGGTCAACTCCTGGCTGGACACAAAAATATTCCCATAATCTCAACATGTCTTGTATGACTTTTTGTTTGTTTTCCCCTCTTTCACAAAAACTCTCATGAATGGCCATAAAATTTCATATATTGTTTTTAAAAACGTACATTTTTATATCTTTAATAATGAGAATATTTGAATGTTTTCAGTAAACATGGGGAACACATTTCCTTTTGCACTAGCTCTAAAGAGCACTTCCTGTCACACACAGGAAAGGGTGTGGTACATTGGGAAACTGTATTGTAATATAATTTGAGGTTTCACCCAGGCCTGACCAGCTGTGCTTTTATATTTGTGTTTGTTGCATAATCTTAGGGAAAAAATCAACACAAGGATTTCCTAAAAAATATTTTTTTATTGCTCAGGTCTCTCACAACATAACACATATTTCTGGCATATTGTGTGCTCTCCTGTTCTATTTCTGCCTTGTTGTGGAAACAATCACTAGCGGCTGGCATAAGCAAGGCATAAAATATCTTTCCAGAAGTGTGTCGGACAAAATAAGTAATCCTTCTAAATATATTATATATAGTTGTCAACATCTGAAAAGAAATTTGCACCACAGCTATCAATCACTTACTTGAAAATTAACCACACCCAGTGGTCCAAAGCTCCGCCCACTCTGCCCAACCTGCATAATATGCATAGTTTAGCTCCTTATTATGGTGCAGATTATATCACACAAACATACTAAGATACTCAACCTAACAGAACCAGACAAAAGAATAAATAAGGTTATAATTAAAGAACGCAAGAAGTGCTTAAAATAAAAGTGGTGGAACACAGGTGGTCTTTTTGTACTTAAAATATCGGAAGAATCACGGGTAGAATTTATCTTTATTATGTCATAAGCAGTGGCAGTTGTAGAAATTCTGCTTTTGCTATGCAGGTTATGGCAAAGGGGTCAATACCTGGAAGCGACTGCAGGTGGCATGAGAAACACACCAGAGTTATTAGTAGTTAAGAGTGAACGGTGAATGCTGGGCCACCAGGGCCCTTTTAGTTTACCTACAATGCGGTAACCATCTGGCTACCGATTAAAGCAATAAATACGGACAGCTAAATCCTCAAAGATGTCAATACTAACCTAATAATTATCACCTAGAAGCTGTAATACATTTGCTCAGTTAACACTTGAAATCCAAAATGTTGTCTACATTTTCATTATTAGTTTTTTAATAGCTGACAGCAACCCTGAGAAGTTGTACAGATAATGAGGTGAACGTAATGCTCCCGAATAAATTATCTGTACTCGAGAAATACCGATTATTCGTTCTTTCGTTAGGTGTGCGCTGATTTATTGCTATGTTTTGTAACATATAACCTATTGGTTATTATTATTTTAGCAGCCACCCAGGAATCTGAATGTGTGTCCCTTTTATGCTCTTTAGGCTGTGCTCTATAAGAGGCCAATTAATGAACAGGTCAGTTCTCTAAATAAGTCTGGGAATTTTGCCAACTCAGATTAGAAACATGTGTCTCTTCTAATGTACCTTTATTGAAGTCTATTATTCACAGTGTGTTTTATAGTTTATTGTATATTGTCTACATTTGCTTTTAGTTATTACGACCATTATTGCAAATTTCCCTTTAGTAAGATCATTGAATCGACAGACATGAACAGCTAAGAATGATTGGAAGTTACGTTCAAAAACAAATCCTTTTTATATAGGAATTAATTAAACAGAGAAAAATAAAGTCACTCAATAGAAATATGTAAGAAATTAAGTAAAACTGTAGTACATACATAAACCTAATATTACAATGTTATTTAGTAAGTTCCAGGTCAACTTATTTAACAAAATTACCATTTTTTAAAAAATAAAATAACAAAGTGTCCCTATGAAACAAATCCCTTGTTCATTCTCTAATTTATCTGGGTAAAAAACATAATCTGCTATCAACTAAGACATTGACGAAAGAAACTTTCACTTGGATTCAGTGGCTTCCTTCTGTAGATCTGACATTGCCCCGTTCCTAATCACATATAATACGCACATATAATACATACCTCCTAAATGTCCCTCTTTAGGCTTTAAATCCGCCCTGTCCCTCTTTCCTATTATCTCATAATATTTGGAGGGCATCACTGTGTCTGAGTGTTCTACAGCCCTAAAAGTTACAATATTATGTATGCAAACAGCAGAAAGTGCATATTATAAAGAATACATTATTTATCTTCTAAATGCCTTACGTATTACAAATATAACTATCAAGGGGTCACAAAGTCACTTAAAAAGTCTTGGTAAAGCCTCGTCCCAATAGCCACACCTATAACCATTTGAAAATGATGGGAGGTATGTGTAAGTGTATGGTGTTAAAACTCATTGTGTGGGTTGTTGCTAGTGGGGACCACCAAAAGTCAAGTTCCCTGGGCCCCGCACCCTATGTAAGGAAGGTTTCCCTATGTAAGGCCAGGTTTCCCTATAACCAACAAACATATTCTAACACCATACAATTACACACACACATTCTAACTCCATGCCGTTACACACACATTCTAACACATACAGTAACACACAGCTCATTCTCCCTCCCTTTTACCTCGCATGAAGCTACTTTTAATGCAGATCTATGCAATCTGCCGTTACTCCACTGCAGGGTCATGTAACGGGTGGGCGTGTGGGAACCTCCTGAGTGTGTACTCGGGCAACCCAATGCAAAGGAGCACCCTGCATAGGGGTATATTCAATAAAGTGGGAGCTGGCAGCCAGTTACTGTTACAATTGCAGTTAACACTTCTCTATACACTACAAAGGGCCAAAGACTGTCAGAGCTGAATAATAAGTAATACTGTGCGGTCACCATAATGATCAATGCTGTCCTGTCTTCTGAACCAAAATGAAACAGCAGGGGGAGAATAAGTTTTAGTGGGTATGTAAAAGTCCAAATAGTGAACATGAACCCAATATATAATATATATTATTATATATTGTTTTATATAGTGCAATCATATTCCATAGCACTGTACATAAAATTACCGTATTTAATGAAGTTGCCAGATAATTATATTTTGTATAAAAATAATTGTTCTGGTATTATGTTAACATTGTGAGTACTGGCTCCCCTGCTGTTGAGTGTACACACAAATCAATTAGGTTAGTAAAAACCAGTGATGTCATGCCAACTGGCTACCTTGTAAAATTTCCTGAACCGCATCTTAATTCCGTTCACTATTTTATAATCAAATACAGAAAATAACAATCTAGTTAGTTTTGTTCTAGTATTGTATGTGTGTATATTTACATAAATACAGTATTGTGCAAATGCTTAGGCAGGTGTAAAAAAACTGTAAAGTAAGAATACTTTCAAAGATAGACACGTTAATAGTTTATTTTTATTATTTAACAAAATTTAAGGTGAGTTAACAGACAAACAATCTAAATCAGGGGTGTCCAAACTGTAGCCCTCCAGCTGCTGCAGGACTATATCTCCCATACTCCTCAGCCAGCCCCTTAGCTGAAGGAGCATTATGGGAGATATAGTCCTGCAGCAGCTGGAGGGCCGCAGTTTGGACACCCCTGATCTAAATCAAATCAATATTTGGTGTGACCTCCTTTTGCCTTCAAAACAGCATCAATTCTTCTAGTTTTTTTTAAGGAACCATAAAAGGTTCCAAACATCTTTGAACTATGCACTATGTCCTGTGTATTTAGGCAGCCTCGGTTGCTTCTCTGACTTTATGTAACCCCAGACAGCTTCAATGCTGTTGAGATCAGAGCTCTGTGGAGGTGACACCATCACTTCCAGGTCTCCTTGTTCTTCTTTACACCAAAGATAGTTCTTCATGACTTTGGCTGTATTTTGGGGGTGGTTGTCATGCTGCAGAATACATTTGGGGCCAATTAGATGCCTCCCTTATGGTATTGCATGATGGATAAGTATCTGCCTGAGCTTCTCAGCATTAAGGAGACCATTAATTCTGACCAAATCCCCAACTCCATTTGGAGAAATGCAGCCCCAAACCATGCTTCACTGTTGCCTGCAAACACTCATTCTTATATTTTTCTCCATTCCTTCGATGAACAAACTGCCTTCTGCTACATCCAAATATTAAAAATGTTGCATAATCAGTACAGAGCAACTGCTGTCATTTTTTTGCACCCCAGTTCCTGTGTTTTTGGCCACAAGTAGGCCACTTTTGACCAGTCTCCTCTGAAAAGTAGATCAGTGTACCCAGGTCCCACTGTTTTTTACCAGTGTGGAGCTAATGGCACTGTTGGAGATCTTCAGATTGCAATGAGAATTAAACATTATGTGTCTTTCCTTGGCTAACCACAGCATCTATGGTCCTCAACATTGCCCGTTTCTTTGTGTTTCTTTAAAAGAGTTGGGACAGAACATCTGGACACCCCCATCTGCATTGAAATTCCTGCCTGAGATAGACCTGGCTGATACAGTATAACTACTATGTGTCTTGTCGCTCTGTACCTAACTATATGGCTACAAAATCCCTTTGTGCAAATGTAGAAGAATTGATGCTATTTTGAAAGCAAAGGGTGGTCCCATCAAATAATGATTAGATTTTTTTTCTTCTGATTACTCACTTGTTAAATGATAACAAATAACCACCAAATATTAGGAAATATGTATTTTAAGCAATGTATGCATTTAACCATTTGCTTTACGTTATTCTTATCTGTTTAAGAGATTTTAACGCGGTGTTATCTGGCATTTGTGTTGTTGCCTGTCAACCAGCGTGTATTTTCTGTATTCAAGCTATACGTTGTGAATTAATTTACTGACAGGGGCCTGTGGATATTATTATTTAATCATTCTTTCGATTATGTTCCAAAATAATAAAACATTAGAAGTTCCAGCCAAGATGAGCTTGACAGCACATATGACATAATTTACACTCCCTCATAGTGAATAAAACTTTTTAAAAAGTAACACAATTTGACTAACTCTCGCCCCACCCCAGAATTGATATGAAGACCTATGAAAGATTGTGAAACAGCGTCATGGCTAAGGGCACAAAAGAATACCTCTTTAATGACTCACTGAATTTCAACACTGACATTCTCCTCATGATACACTAATCCTTTGCAAAGCCTCTGTATTTGTAATATGCTCGGTATGGTGCCAACAAAATAAATAGAATTATAGGCTGCTTGGGTAGAGTAGTGGATTAATGGACTGGGATCCAAGCAGAGGTGTGAGGGTCTGGCATAGGGATTAGAAACATAGGAATCAATATCCTGCAACCATTTCTGTATCCACCATAGGATATCATACTTTCTTTATTCTTTATTCGTGATAGCCTTATTCATTTAAAAAAGAATTCACAATTTTTCTAGCCTTTAGCTAGAAGGTTACTCCATGTGTTGCAGATATGGAGAAGGAGTTCTGTAACAAATGTTTGAATATTAAGTGGTTTGGGCTGAATGATCACTTCTGATTGGTGGCAGGGCCCATGGCTGCATTGTGAGAATATAAAGAAAGCAATTAAATATGGGGGCTATTTGTATAACAAGAGACCTACCAAGTGTCCTACTTTTCATGGGCCAATCCTGCAGGAAGTGGGCATCGTGGGCCAGTTGGGGAGATCATCTTGTCCTCTCTTGACTGGCCAGTGAACTCAATAGAGGTCTGTTGTGCCACAGACTTTTATTTGCCACGTGGCCATATTATGATGGTCTTATCTAGGGAGACCTACAGGCGGTGGTGTATTTAAAGAGTGTGCTCCCCTAGATCCGACCTAAGGCAGTACCCCACAGTCTTACCTTGCAGGCAGGGGGATCCTCCAAGGCCGTCCTGCTGTATCTTTATTCTACCCTGTATAGCACTGGGATATGAAGTATTTACTCCTCCATCCTGTACCACCATGATGCCAACTTCCGCATGTTGGTGGAGGGCTCAGAGTACACATTCAACAGGAAGGGGGGATATCTACAACCTCAACATTGTAAACTTGCGTGCCGAGCCCTCTTTCGCGAATTTACCGGTTTGTCTTAGTCTGTTTACTCTAGTCTCGTCATTAATATATGTATTGTAAGAAACACAATGTCAATTGTTGGCGCCATATAAATAATAAAAAAAAATAATTAGTATTAATTAATATGGAATGGAGGGACACAGACATAGCAGACATAATCATAACTAAATTAATACTAAGCACCAGCTGTACTGACGATAGTCCTGGTACATTTATGTTTTATTTACCATGCCTTCATTTCTTTCTTAGATTAGTTGTGCTTTAGCCCAGTGCAAGCACAGTTTCTTGTGCAAATGAATGAATAAAGAGTGTTAATGACTGAAAAGGTCTATTAGCTGCTGTTGTAAAGGTACTGCATGGCGGAGTTTCCTTGCTTATAGACGGTTACCTGTAGAACTATGCCAAGGAATGCCGCCAGCATCCTATGCATGAATGCCTCTAAAGTATCGCTGCAAATCACTCTGCAATTGAAAGTCACTGGACAAATAAAATTGTTATTATTACATTCTAAGTTTGGCAGCATTACAGATAGTCAGGTTATTCAATTAAACATTGTGCAGGAAGCAATGGAAATTGCCTACGTTGTTAATAAATGACATTAAATGGGAGAGGCAGGACTATTCATTTAATCTATGACAAGATCTCCTGGTAACTTTCAAAAGTTTCAGATTACATTACTTACGTAACTGTTATCAATTCTGGACAGTGGAAACTACCCAGAGTTTATACAATGTTATTTTTAGAAATACTGGCTTTTGTTCGTCACCACGGCCAGTTTTACTGCCAGACGAGCTGCAGACACCCCAGAAAATGCCCCCAATGTGTACAAGTAGGTCTGGCACAGGCAGATGTGCAATGGAAGCCACCAAGGTGTGGGTGATGTGCGCAGAGCCGGCCTTAAGTGTTCTGCCGCCCTATGCAGACTACTCCTCTGGCGCCCCCTTCTCACTACCTCCCCCCTGCCCCTTCTCACTATCCCCCGCGTGCCACCTCTCACTTATCCCCCCTCTCCCCTATACTCACATATCCCATATAAATTCCATATATACCTGCCCCTTCTCACTTATTCCCCCTCTGCTCCTTCAACTTCCCCTTCTGCCCCTTCTTCACCTATCCCCCCTCATGCACCATTTCTCACAAGCTACCCCCCCTCTGCCCCTTCTCACTACCCTACCACCTGCACCCTTCCTACTATCCCCACTTCTGGCCCCGCTTACTCAACCTTATCCGCCCCTCACTGACCCCTTCTCACTATCCCCCCCTAGCCCCATATACTCACATATCCCCACCCTCTGCCCTCTTATCTCACTCACCCCCCTGGCCCCTTCTCACTGTCCCCCCTCTGCCCCTTCTCACTATCCCTAGCCCTTCTTCTCATGTATTAAGCTACCTATTTTTCAAAGGTTTCTGGGTCTTAAAAGTTTAGGGTCACTTAGCCATTTTCATGGAAATCAATAGAATTCCTAGATGTTACATAATTGCAAAAGGGTTTTCTAATGATCAGTTAGCCTTCTAAACTTCGATTAGCCAGCACAAAGTGCCATTGGAACACAAGAGTGATGGGAGTGATGGCCATGGGAGTCATGGCCTCTGTACACCTATGATGATATTCCATTAAAATGTTTCCAGCTACAATAATCATTTACATCATAAACAATGTGTACACTGTATTTTTGATCCATTTTATGTTATTTTAATGTA